>JAODAL010040948.1:0-36380 GCA_025379985.1 Phyllomedusa bahiana
ACCCTACTGAAATTTAAAGAAATAAAAGTGGATTTTTTGCACTAACAAAAGACCTGAGACAAGAAATGATGTTTTAAACCCAAAAAGTTCAGACTGAATATCCAGAAATACTTCAATAGCAAACGTTAATAATAAAGAATTCCACTACAAATCTACACTAAGTCTTGGTGAATTATCCAAAATGTTCTTTATAGATAGAGCTTGTCTGTTTTTCCCCCCCCGGGGGGGGGCCCCCCCCCCCCGGCCTCCCTCCGCCGTGATTTTACACCGGTAGATGCTTTTTTAAAAATTCTCTGCTAACTACATAAAATTTTTCAAATCTCTAATATAACAAATTGGAAGGATCACAGCTAAAGTAGAGGTTTTTTTCTTTTGCAGAAATGACTAATTTTTTGAGTTTTGGGGGCCACAGGCAGAGCGCACCCTTTCCCTTGAGACCTGAGAGACACGGGCTGAAACGGAAACGCGTTCCTATGTAAACGAGGTCATGTGATTTTTCCACCCAATCGCAACCATACAACCCCAGTCATGACGTCGCAACACTCCACCCTGCTCTATTCTATAATCGTTTTGCTGGCCCCCAAAAATTTAACAGGAACCCCGAAAAAAGGCGCATCTTAATATGATGTCAGTTTTTAACCTTAATTAGAATGATCGGAAAAATTCATCACCATAAAAATTCCCGATTTTCAATTTTGTCATAAAAACGCTAAAACACAAAAATATATATAAATTATAATCTGGCGTTTTTTTCCCTTTTTTTTTCTCCTTGATGAACCAATATATTTATGGGGGAAACGCATCGGAGTATTCATTTTGACATTCGGATTTGCCAAAACTTTTTACATTTTGATTCCCCCCCTCATTGTTTTTGGGAGTTTTTATTTTCAACATGGGACTGTCAGAGTTTTTATGTTTTAGTTTCCCCCTATTGTTATTTCCTTTAAAGGTCATTAATCATTGAACACGATCAATCTTTTGTGATGTAGAGACAATAAAGGGTTTGGATAAGGACTTGTTCCTGTGTAGGGTTGTCCTTTTCGGGGTACTTGCCCTGCTTTAGGTAGGGCAATTTTTCTTGAGGGCATATTAGGGTAAGTGTTTCTTGAAATTTTTAAAAAAATTATATATACATTTGCATATTAAAAGTTATATTTTATTTGGTTTGCTCTCCACATTTTGTGCTCATAAATTTTTGCATTTGGGGGGATGTCTTCCCCAAGATTTAACGATAAAGAAAGGGGGTGATGGTCCAGCCCCCTTTATTTGCTACAATACTGGTATTGTGATTTTTTTTTTCCCGTTCTAAAGGAATAGAACACTGGGTATGCGAATCCTCTGGGCCACTGTGACTGTAGAAGGTAAAGCTCGTGGCAGCAGCCGAAGTGCGTGACATGGACAGCGGGTGCCGGTAAAGATGACAGGACAAAGAAGGTGTAGCCATAAACAGATGAGGCATCTCAGGCAGGTGACAAGTGGGTTTTTCGCGGAGATATCAGCGATATAATGGATGGTGCAGCGGGGAAGGACGGTGTACTGGAAATGCAAGGTAAGCGGGGATAACAGCAGTGAAAACACAGCCGGGGGTCGAGCTTTTGCATGAAGACAACAACGAATGACCTGGAGTAAGGCGGGAAGTTCCTTGAGTAGCCTTTTTGCCCAAAGTAAAAAGGCAGGTAATTGGGACACTGTCGCTTTAAATAGCCGATTAGTGAGCGCACAGGATGCCAGGGAACCAGGGGAAGCAGCGAAGAACTGTAACTGCCAGCATACGGTACAGCAGTACAGACAGGAGCCAGGACAGGTGAGTATAGCACAGGAGCATTAGAGGACACTGCTGCAGAGGGGCCCCCGGGTGGCCATGTCCAAACTCAGAATGGGGGTTTGCCATGGCTGTGACACGCCTGAGGCATCCTGCTTTAAGCCTTGCAATGGGAGATAATTGTTGAAAAATTGTAAGGTGTTGGGTTTGGATCATGATGTCAAATGTAAGGGGGAGGACTGTTTAAATTTCCCAAATTTAAATTCATCCCAATTGGGGAAATATACGAAAAAATTGAGAGTTTTGGGCATGTGCATTTTATAGTTAAAGAAGGTCTCATTTAGTTAATTTTAAAAAAAAACAAGACAATTTTATATTATTCTGAAAATTTTACCCAAAAACCAAAATATCCCAAAATTTTTTGTGATCTTTAAAAAAAAACTCCAGAGGGGGAAACGTCCTTTTGGTATATATTTATTTTTTTTATGGGTCTGTTTGACACATGTAGACACGTGTAAAGTACACATACTATTGCCTTGCCGTTGTTTATTTTTTTCTTTTAGTTTTAACATAGTCATGTTGTTAAACACATCACTTAATTCTCATAGCACTCCCAGTGCAGAATTAGTGTTTCCTAATTTGTGAAATAGAGACATGCTAAATGACTCAGGATCTGAATTTGTATTTATCTGTGAGAGCCAAGTTCCAATTAACAAGTGGCTGTCATTGATAGCTGGGATCCAATTATTCAGGGCATCAAAAAAGTAGCTTAATGTAGAAAACAAAGACCTATCACCTGTTATGCTGCATCCAAGAGAAGATGGGTAGGCATTGAACGAAGCATAGAAATAACCCAGATGTCCTTATGCCATCTGACCCCAATGCTACATACATAGATATATGCATAGATATAGCCATAGGGGGTATCTATAGGTGTCATCTATAGAGGATCTATAGATAACCCCTATGAAACCCTCAAATAGATCCCATATAGATGACCCTTATAGATACTTCCTATAGATACCTTAACATATAAATGTATTGAACACGTCGCCAATTTTTTAAGTACATATATTTCTAAAGGTGCTATTGACATGAAATTATCACCAGATGTTGGTAACAACCCATCCAATCCACACAGCCATAGAGATCAAACCATATATATCCATAAACTAAGTTATCTATAATAATGGGAAATGACACAGGAAAAAGTATTGAAAGCATGAATAAATAGAGGCGCAAAAGGCCATTGAACTCCATGACTCCAGGTTAAATCTATCAGTAATTAGAAAACAATTCTGCTACTTTGTGAAAAACAATATCATCTCATGATGGGTAAAACTTGTGAGTTCTCTCAGGACCTTTGTCAACTCATTGTTGCAAAACAAATAGATGGCATTGGTTACAGAGGAGTTTCTAATCTACTGAAGGTTCCAGCGAGCACTTTTGGGACCATAATCCGGAAGTGAAAAAAACATTTAAACACATAAACCGGTCATGAACTGGTTCTCCCCGCAAAATTTCAGACAGAAGAGTGAAATGAATTATCAGTAGAGCTGTCCAAGAGCCAAGGACCACCTTTGGTGAGCTACTGAAAGACCGGTGATCAGCAGGTATTTTTGTTTCAAAGAAAACGATAAGTAATGCACTCATCCTCCAGAAAATTGAACTTTTTGAAGCCATAATACCCACCATGTTTGGAGGACTAAAAGCTTGACATACAGTTGAAACCAGAAGTTTACATACACTATATAAAAAGACACATATGCATGTTTTTCTCACTTTGAAATGAAATCAAAAAAACATTTCTGTTTTAGGTCAATTAGGATTACCATATTAATTATATTTTCCAAATGCCACAATAATGAGGAAAAAGTTTATTTTTTAAAGGGTTTTTTAAATTTCTTTCTGCAAAATCAAAAGTTTTTCCCTGCCCTTTCATTTTGCCCTTTGGTTTGAATTTGGGCCCCTTAAAACTGTATGCCCTTGGGGGCAAAGTTTTGGATTTTCCTTTTCCTTTTTGCTTCTCACTTGTGTAAAAATGTTCCCTGTTTTTAGGTCGCCTTTCTCACACCTGCCTTTTCAGCTTTTTTTCATAAATTTTTAAGGGGGTTTAGATTGGGTTTTGTGATTGCAAAAAAACAAAGACAAAAGGAAAGAAGAAACAACTTTTCAATACATCAGCCAGGAATTAAAAACAAAAAGGCTTAAGGATAACCAAAATTTAAAGTTTTGGAGTGGGTTTTTTTTTATTATTATTTTTTTTATTAATTTAAAAAATAATAATTAAATAAAAAATTTTTAAAATGAATAAGGGACTCCCAAAAAAAATTAATTTTGGTTTTCCTTAAACCCAAATTTTGTTTTTTTTTTAATTTTTTTTTGGTGATTTTTTTGAGAGTTGCTTTTTCTTTCCTTTTTTTTGTCATGTATTTTGGAAGTGCACCCGGGCTCTCCTGCAGCCCCAAAAACCCCAAAAACATGATGCTGCCCCTTGTTTTTTCAAAAGTTGGGATGGTGTTCTTAGGCTTCCAAGATTTCCCCTTTTTTCCCAAATGTACGATGTCATTTTTTGGCCCAAACAGTTTAATTTTTTTTTTTTCAGACCACAAGCATGTTTTCAAAAATTTTAGGTTTTTTTCCAGTGTGAATTTTTTTAAAAAAAATTAAATTTTTTTTTTATGGGGTTTCTTTTGGAGTAAAGGCATCTTCCTGGCAAATGGGCCTTTCACCCCATGTTGTACAAAGGGTTTGTTTCATGTAGATAATGGCACAACCAACCGCTTCCACCCGTCTTCATGGTTTTTTTCTTTTGTTTTGGGTTGATCGTATGTCTGTTGGACCAAAGCACATTCATCTCTAGGCACAGAAAACCCCTTCCTGAGCTTTTGTGGTTGAAAATTCCCTTTTTGTTTTTTTCTGTATAGTTGTTTGTAAGAGAAATAGGCCTTAAGGTATTGAAAATTGAAATCAAGGATGATCCGCTTATGCAAGTCCACAATTTCTTCCCGTTTTCTTTGGGTGATTTCTTTGCTTCCCATGATGTTACCACGAAACAGTTTTTTTGGTGTAATTAAAGAATAATCCCCAGGGGTGCTCTATTTTAAAAACAGAAATTGCCAATAAACATTCAGAAACTTCCAAAGAAATTTGGTCATCATATGGACTGCCCAAATTGTTTTAAAAGGGATAGTTTCCTAGTGTATGTTTTTTAAATTTTCAGAAAAAAAAAAATGCCTTTTAAAAAATTCCCCCTCATTATTTTGGCATTTACAAATATAATTTATTTTTTGGTTCCTAATTGACTAAAAACTATAAGGGGTTTTCTTGTTTTATGTCAGATAGTGAGAAATACATGCATATGTGTCTTTTCATATAGTGTATGTAAACTTCTGGTTTCAACTGTATCTCCCCAAAAACATCATCCCAACAGTGAAGTTTGAAGGTGGGAACATCCAGGTATGGGGCTGTTTTTCTGCATACAACTCTGGCAAACTTCATATAATTGATGGAAGGATGAACGGACAAATGTACCAAGACATTCTTGATAAAAATCTTCTGCCATCTACCAGGGTGATGGAGACTAAATGAGGGTGTACATTTCAGCAAGACAATGATCCCAAACACACAGCCAAGGAAACTTTCAATTGGCTTCAGAGAAAAAAAATAAAGCTGATAGAATGGACGCAGCCCCAACCCACACCCATTCAACATGATCTGGAATTACAAATAGGAAAATCTTTGGATGGAACTAAAGCTCCCTATACTTTTGCCTTCTGTCATTTCTCATTTACCATAACTAATTAATGACTCCATGGTTTGATTTCCTCGCCTGTGTGGATTGGATGGGTTGTTACTGACATCTGGGGAGAATTGCATGTCAATAGCACTTTTAGAAATATATTTACTTAGAAAATTGGTGATGTGTTCAATACTTATTTCACCTTCTGTATTTACAAATATATATAAATATATATAAATTAACTATTGACGTCAATGTGGAGGCTAAAAACCAAATTTGATATCCGTCCAAATATCCATTCAAAATCTGTGCCATAAACCATTCACCATATTTTCTAGTCGATTTTCAGCCTCCTTGTTGACTTTAATAATACATTTTCCACTGGGATTATTGTGTATGTTCCAAGATTTTTTTTAAATATGTCCTCAGAAAATATGAGCTGTGTAGTAACCCATGCCATGTAGACATACCCTTAACATGATAAAGGATGAAAAGGTAGTCTAGCTACACGTTCCCTTATATGGAATTGTTATCATTTGCAAACAAACTATGGTTTGACAAGTTCCTGGCAGGACCATTTCCCCCTTCCTGACTAGGCTTATTTTCCTTTTTCTTAGTACATGCTGTAATACTTTTTTCACTTGGTTATTCCACAAATTTTTTCTGTCGTATATTAGGCTATATTTTTATGTGATTTTAAAAGTCTGTTTTTCATATTTTTTAATTAACTAATTATTTTAATAGCAATAGTGTTGCTAAAATAAGTTGTATAATTGTGTCACTTTTCTGTCACAGACATTTATATATAGATGTTATAAATAGAGATGGGCGAATCGATTCTAACGAAGTGGAATTCGTTTAGAATTACAGGAAAACTTCGATTCTGACGTAGTCGAAGTTTGGGGTGATGCGCAGGGACGAAGGTGTTTTAATTGATATAAAAATGGCTGCGTGCAAATGGCGTTTACATGGGCAAAGAAGTCTGGAGAGGAAGAAAGGGGTAGCCTAATGACATGTTGCAGAGATGAACGCCAATCAGAGACCGGCGGGATTCTGTGACTGCAACCGCACTATATAGTACGACGCGACACTGGCAGTTTCAACACTCCTCTTTCTGTGCCGTGTTGTAGCTGCTGCAGCTCCAGTATTAGAGATCTCACACAAAAGAAAGACTTTTTATACAGCGATTTTTGGGGGTGGTGTCACATCTTTTCTCACAGACTGCTTCTCTTATGTTCTAATATGTTTTTGTGGGTTTTGGAAATGAGTCTAGTGTGAGTCATATCAGCGCATATGCATTTAGTGCTTCTTGAGCACATTGGAATATCCAAGGGATATCTAAGCATGTTGTTGCTGTTGTATTCAGTTAATGAAACTGCGTTTTTTACACATCCTAATACCACTTAATTTTTGGAAAGCCTCATTTCTTTTGCGCAATTTATATCCAAGGGTTAATTAAGTGTTTTTATGCTGTTGTGTTCACTAAAAGAAACGGTGTTTCAACGCCAAATAAGAAATTTTGCCTGTAGCATTAATCATATCTGAAGGTTAATTAAGTATTTTTCTGCTGTCGTGGTCAGTAAAATACACGTCATTTTATCATGCTACAAAGCTGGTAATTTTTGGCACCTGATTTATTTTGCACAATTTAGATCCAAGGGTTCATTAAGAGTTTTTCTGCTGTTGTGGTCAGTAAAATAAACGGTGTTTTTCAACCCCAAAGAGGAAATTTTGTCTGTAGCATAAATCATATCAGAAGGTTAATTAAGTTTTTTTTGCTGTTGTGGTCTATAGAATTCTTGTGCTTGTAAATGTACAAAAGCTGGTAATTTTTTGGCACCTCATTTCTTTTTGCGCAATTTAGATCCAAGGAGTTATTAAGTGTTTTTTTGCTGTGGTGGTCAGTAAAATACACAGTAGTTTAACACGCTACATAGCTGGTAATTTTTGGCTGCTCATTTACCTTTTCGCATTTAGAGCAAGGGTTAATTAAGCGTTTTTCTGCTGTTGTAGTCATAAAAGAAACGGTGGTTTTTTAACGCCAAGAAGAAATTTTGCCTGTAGCATAAATTCATATCCAAAGGTCAATTAAGTTTTTTTTCTGCTGTTGTGGTCAGTAAAATACACGTCGTTTTAACACGATACAAAGCTGGTAATTTTTGGCACCTCATTTCTTTTGCGCAATTTAGATCCAAGGGTTAATTAAGAGTTTTTCTGCTGTTGTGGTCAGTAAAATAAACGGTGTTTTTCAACCCCAAATAGGAAATTTTGTCTGTAGCATAAATCATATCAGAAGGTTAATTAAGTTTTTTTCTGCTGTTGTGGTCAATAGAATACACGTCGTTTTAACATGCTACAAAGCTAGTAATTTTTGGCACCTCATTTCTTTTGAGCAATTTAGATCCAAGGGTTAATTAAGTGTTTTTCTGCTGTTGTGGTCAGTTAAATACACGTCGTTTTATACAAGTACTACATAGCTGGTAATTTTTGGTCAGTCATTTTCTTTTGCGCAATTTAGTATCCAAGGGTTAATTAGCGTTTTCTGCTGTGTAGTCAGCCAAAGGAAAATCGGTGTTTCTTCAACCCAAAGAAGAAATTTTGCCTGTAGCATAAATCTATCTGAAGTCAATTAAGTTTTTTTGCTGTTGTGGTCAGTAAATTACACGTATTTTAAACTCGATACAAAGGCTGGTATTTTTTGGCATCCTCATTTCTTTTGCGCAATTTAGATATGTAGAATACAAGGGTTAATTATGTGTTTTTCTGCTCGTTGTGGATCAGTAATATAATCGTCGTTTTAGAACGCTACTAAGCTGGTAATTTTTGGCAGTAATTTCTTTTGCGCATTTAGTTCCAGGGTTAATTAAGCTTTTTTTGCTGTTGTAGTCAGTAAAAGAAACGGTGTTTTTTAACGCCAAAGAAGATAATTTTTGCCTGTAGCATAATCTTATCCAAAGGTCATATGTAAGTTTGTTTCTGCTGTTGTGGTCAGTAAAATACACGTCATTTTAACACGATACAAAGCTGGTAATTTTTGGCATCTCATTTCTTTTGCGCAATTTAGATATTTAGATCCAAGGGCTAATTAAGTGTTTTTCTGCTATTGTGGTCAGTAAAATACATGTCGTTTTTACACGCTACTTAGCTGGTAATTTTTGGCAGCTCATTTTTTTGCGCTATTTAATCTCAGGGTTAATTAAGCGTTTTTCTGCTGTTGTAGTCAATAAAAGGAAACTGGGTTTTTCCAAAAAACGCCTAAAGAAGTAAATTTTGCTGTAGATGAATTAATATCCGAAGGTCAATTAAGCCTGTTTGCAACTTTTCTATTCAGATAAATACACTGAGTTTTTAAACGGCAAATACAAGTAAATTTTTGCTGCCCATTTGTGGAGCGCAATTCTATATCCTTAGGTGTTTCCAAAGCTTGTTAGTGGGTTCATTTGGAGTCAATATAAAGGGGCGGAGGGGGGGCGTTGCTATTTATAATATACTGATTATTATTCAATCGAAACAGAGTCTGTAAATTTTTGAACCAACAACTTTGTCAGACAGAGAGGGGGCAGGATCTCACTTGCGAGTGGCAGTGGCAATCTACTTTCCTGGAGCTGGCACAGGGTCGCAGCTCACTCTATTGGAGTCTCAGCAGGGGTGACATCCAGAATCTGCCGGTGGACAGGTTGCGGAAGTGTGTTGTTAGCATCCAAGGGGTTCCTTGGATGGTTGAATCGGTCATCAATAATTCATCCCAGATGACATATGACCAACCCTAACCACACAGTCGGGTGGGTTTGTGAGATCCAACTCTTAGTTGCCTAGGGGCCCGGGAACAGGTCAGCGCCCCTACACTGTCCTCTACGCTTCACTTGTCCCATTAACGGTACCTCAAACAGAGTGAAACTAGTTGTGTTTCTGGGCTCAGCGCCACATATGCTCAGCTGAGGAACGAGCAAATTTGAGGTCCAGTCAGCAGCTACTTGGCAATGAAGAGGTGGGGCAGAACAATCATCTGCTGCTTGCAGTATTGTTGGGGAGAGTGGGCATGGGTGGTTTTTTGGCGAGCGCTCTGCCTCTGCATACCATGACCATTGAGGAGGACAGCAGTTGACAATCAAACACTCAAGAAGTATCAACTGGTGGATTTGAATCCAGTTACGCGTTTCAACAGTTTGTTCAAAATGCACGTATGGAACTTGAACTGAAGGAGACCATTAACTACAGGACATGTTTTTGGTGCTTATTTTCAGTATGTGCCATTGTTGTTTGTATTCAGTACAAAAACTGGAATGGGAGAGAACAAAAAATAAGGAAAAGCAAATGCTGAAAACTGGTTTGTATGAAAGTCTTCAGTATGTGAATGTGTATCGTAAATGTCCAACCTACAGAAACCAAATAACAAATGCTTTGGAGGCCTACCCCTGTTTAACGGTGGAACAATTTACTTCCACACACGATTAAAGTGGTTTAAGAATAGCAAGTTGATAAATGGTCATTTGTTCCTTGAACTAGATAAACTCAGGTTGGATAAAGGTAAAGTTTGATGTATTTATCCAGGTGTACAGTTTTTGAACGCTGTGGAAATCATTTAGCTGCATTTGTAATGGAAAGGTCCTCCACACAACCGCCTCACAAGACTATAAAATAAATAATAATAATAATTGTTAGAGCTATAGAGCTTAAGGAGTTTCCTTCAGCCTCGTTGTCTTATCATGTACGGAACATTCTTCCCTCCTCTCTTGACCACGTCCTTGCCAAGCTGTCCTGACCTTAATTGCTCCTGACTCGCGAGTTTGCACTTACAATTGTTGTACTTGCTACACCTTGGCTGCCACCGCAAGCAAGTCACAGTCAGAGGGTAGCCGACTGGTTGACTCCAGCCGCAGCAATGTCAATCCCGGCTTTGCGGCGGGCTTTTGGTTTGAAAAACGGGGACCACTACTTAGACCCCGCTACTGGCTTGGGCATTTCCATCGCTTGCGGGTGTCCAGTGGATAATCTACCAATGTTCGTAAATCATGAAGCTGTGGATGGATGTTATTCAATCCTGTTGTCCTGGCTACTCGTTGAGCGATTACGTCGGACTATCGACATTTTTTTCATTCTTCATTCATATTTCAAAATTAAAATTGGGCGATAGTCGATGTCGGCCCCCATCGATAAGGTTTTTCGATAGTCGATAGTCGAATCATCTCCGATGACCATTAAAGTTATGGGGAGAGCACAACACCTTCTTTCACTTACACCCAAACAGGGCAGGAGTAAGCTGGAATTAACTGCAATCACAGTCGATTGGGATACCTGCTAACATCTTAGGCACAAAACTTAGGCTATAAAAGCGCCACAGAAAAAAAGTCACACACCAGTCACTATCCCTGTCTCTGTTACCACAAGCATGACCGTAAACCTGCTTCACCACAAATTAAAAAGTGCCAGATGGCAGTTTTATTTGACATCATTTTACTTGAACTGGACATTGAATATCCCGGGCCTGGAAAGCAGCATGCCCCCTAAAAACCCTTGAATGACCCACAGTTTAAAAGGGTCGGACGAAAGTAGTCTTTGAACCAAAAATTTTAGTGAATTTGGACATTAAAAAAACCCTGCCCCGGCCCCCAAGCATGCCCAAAAAACCTGTCTGCCCCCACAGATTAAAAGTGCCCCAGAAAAAGGGGGTCTTTTAAACCCACATTTTAGTTTCAGGGGAAAATTGACTGGGAAAACGGGTCCGGGGCCCCGCGTTTTACCTTTAAAACCTGCCCTGACCCCCTTTAAAAAGTGCGGAAAAAGGAGTTTTCATCCACCATTTTATTTTAAAATTTGGATTTTGACAAACCCTGTCCGGACCGCAGCATGCCCCCTTTAACCTGTCTGACCCACGGTTTAAAAAGAAAGGGTTGGCCGGGAAAAAGGATTCTTTCAAAAAAAAAAACCATTTTATTTTGAACGGGAAAACATTGGACTTTTACCGGGGTCCTGGACCGCGTAAGACATTAAACCTGTTTCCCCCCCAGTTTAAAAAAGGGGCCCGGGGGAAAAAGGAGTCTTTCAACCACCTTTTTTAATTTAAAAAACTGGACATTGACTTTACCTGCCCCGGGACCGCATTTGCCTTTAAAACCTGTTGACCCCCAGTTTTAAAAAGTCCCGGGAAAAAGGAGCCCTTTAAACCCCACCATTTTATTTTGAACTGGATATTGACTATCCCTTTTCCCCTGTCCACAGCATGACCCACCCCCGGGGAGTTACGGGTGGGTCCCGGTGGGGAGCCCGGGGTGGCGTACCGCCCCTATTAACAGGGGCGGTTAAAATGCCCTGAGGGACGCAGCAACGAAAACTGTCGTGCGGGAAGCAGAGGGGGGGGAAAAGCGGGAAGTGTGAAAAACTCCAGCCTTCCTCAGTACACAGTCAAGACCTGGGTACCCGTTTTGCCCCTCCAAAAGAGTGCGGGCCCTTTTAAAGTTAAATTGGGAAAATTTATGGGGGTTTAAATTGCCCCTTTACACCCGGTCCCCTTTTTTCTTGGCATTTTTTTTCTCTTTTTTTACGCAACTTGCTGGAGGAAATTGTCTCTTTTCTTTGTTCTCTGTCCGTGTCCATCCTCCAGGTCCTTGAATAAAAAATTGGTAAAATTTTTTCCAGTACCTCCCTTGTAAAAAATTCAGGGGAAATTTTTTTTAAACAGTTTTTTGGGTACATGCAATTTTTTTAGTATTTAAAATTCTAGAAAAAACAATTTTTTTAAAAAAAAGGTGGAATCCCACCATGTCTTTGGGTTTTTCTTTTTTTTTTAAATTTTATTAAATGGGTTTCCCCAAAAACAGGGATTTATTTGCGTGTTAAAAATCTTGCAAAACAAAATTCCCTTTTTCAATATGTGGGCCCCTTTAAAAGTGTCCCACCTAAATTCCCTTTTTTGACAGCCCAAACAAACCTTTACCCCCTCTTGACAATTGTTTAAGAACAAATTTTTGTTAGAAAAAAACATTTTTTTATAATTTGGGGCCTGTAATTTTAAAAGCTTTCATGTCACAGCAAAAAAGCCCCCCAAAAAACAAAGCTTTAACCCCCTGAGCCCCCTTTGGACAATTGTGGGAAAAACAAATGTCTGTTAGAAAAAAACAAATTTTTTTTTTAAAAAGGGCCCGTAGTAAAGCTGCATGTCACAGCAAAATTGGGCCCCCAAAAAAATTTAAAGCATAAACCCCTTTAGGGCCCCTTTGGACAATTTTGAAGAACAAATTTTCCCGTTGGAAAAAAAATTTTTTATAATAGGACCGTAGTATGCGCATGTCAAAAGCAAAATTTCCCCCAAAAATTTTAAACCCTGACCCATGAGCCACTTTTGACAATTGGAAGAACAAAAAGTCTATTAAAACAACTTTTTTTTTTAAATAGGACCTGGAGTAAATTTCCCGATTTTTAAAAACGCATTTACCCAAAAAATTTTTAAAAATTTACTTTTTCAGCCACTTTTTAAAAAAAAATTGTGAGGGAAAAAAGCCCCTTTTGAACCAAAATTTCTGTTTCCCAAAAAAACTGTGATTATAGCTTTTAAACTTTACAGCAAAATGACCCCAAAAAATTATAAAAAATGACTTCTCAGCCACTGTTAAAAATTTTTGAGGGAGAAATGCCACTTAAAGGCCCCCCATTTCTGTTCCAAAGGGGCCATATTTTATTGCTGGGAAAACTCACACAACATGACCCCCAAAAAAATTTTTAAATTTTTGGGCCCCTCAGCCCCAAATGTTAAAAATTTTTGGGGGAGAAATGCCCCTTAAAAAAACCACATTTCTGTTCCAAAGGGGCCTTTAAATTTTTTGCTGTATCTTTACAGCAAACCATACCCCAAAAAATTAAAAAATTTTGACTTCCCCAGCAACCGTTAAAATTGTGAGGCACGCCCCAAAAAACCAAAAAACAATGGAAAAAGTATTTTGGATAAAAAAAAAGTTTTTTTTTGCACCTTTAAAATTTAACCCGTGGTGACTATAAAAAAAGTGTTTTCGATTTACGTGGGAAAACTGCGTCAAAAGGGAAAAAAGCGTGGCGCGGCAAAATTCCCAAAAAAAACGATCTGAAATTTTATTCGGTAATAAAATGTATTTTTTTCACCTTTCAATTCACCTGTGGTGACTATAAAATTGCTGTTTTCAGATTTAGTAAGCTGCGGTCAATGAAAAAAGCTTATTCCCCCAAAGTCAAAAAAACAAATTGTTTGTTTTCTTTATAATAATGGGTATTTTTTGCACCTTTCAATTCACTGTGGTGACTATAAAATTGCTTTTTTTAAGATTTACGTGCAACTGTGTAAATGAAAAAAGCTGTAGTGCGGCAAAGCAAAAAACCGTATTTTTATGTTTTCGGAAAATACAGGGTTTTTTTTGCCCCTTTAAATTCCCCTGGGGACAAAAAAATTGTTTTTTTTTCGATTTGGGAGAAAGCGCGTCAATGAACAAAGGTATTGCGCCAAAGTCAAAAAACACGTTCTGTTTTTTTTTGTTAATACATGGGTATTTTTTTAAACCTTTAAATTTCACCTGTGGTGATTAAAAAATTGTTTTTTTAAATTTACGTGAAGCTGTGCCCCAATGAACAAAGCTGAGTGCGGCAAAGTCAAAAACACTATTTTGTTTTTTTTCGGATAATACAGGGTATCTTTTGCACCTTTCAATTCCCCTGTAGTGACAAAAAAAATTTTGCTGTTTTCAGATTTAAGTGCAAGGGGTGGATATTTAAAAAGGTGGAATGGGAAAATTGAAAATAAAAACACCTATCTGAAATGTATATGACAATAAAAGTGAGTTTTTGCACTAACCAGAGACCTGCAGTTACTAGAAATGAGGTTTATCCTAAAAAGTTAGCTGCCAAATCCGGAAATATTTCAATAGAAAAACTGTTATAAAAAAATATTCAGTGCAAGTCTACACTAAGTCTTGGGGAACTTTACAGTGTTCTTTATAGGCTTGTCGTGTTGCCCTGCACCCCCCCCCCCTGCGTCCCACCGTGACTTTCCCGGGGGTAAGCTCACCTAACTAAAAAAAATTTTCCCAAATCTCAAAATTAAACAAAATTGAAGGACCCATAATAGAGGGGTTTTCTCTGTGCAGAAAATAGAATAATTTCGCGAGTGTTTGGCCACAGGCAGAGCGACTTTAACTCCTATGAGAGGTTAGAGACACTGAGGTGAACGGAAACGCTTTTTCTATGTAAACGGGTCATGGTTTTTTCCCACCAATCGAAACCAAACACATCCCGTCATGACGTCGACCACATTCCCCTGCTCAATCTGAAATTTGATTTGCTGGCCCCAAAAATGACGGAGCGCCGAAAATGGCCGTTTTAAATAGTGATGCCAGATTTTCCCTTGTTACGCTGATCTAAAAATTTCGTCACCGTAAAAACCTTGCCGATTTCAACTTTGTCGAAAAATAATCACTCAACACTAGCCCTGGCGACAAAAAATAAGTGTCCGCATGAAAGGGCCTGAGCAAAGGCAGGTGCCCGCTTAAGCTGCCATGGCCCACAAAAAATTCCCAGGTGTAAAATCGTTCAATTTGGATCACCTTTAAACCTTTAAAATAACTTTTCTGTTATAGAGTCTTAAAAACTAGTGTTGACGTTTGGGTTTCTATCGAGATCGAGCAATAGTCTTATCGGCCGTACGAAAGGTTTTTTCGATAGTGGATCGTTATGAGCGTTTAAATTAAAGTCTTGGGAGAGCAAAAACACCTTCATTTTTAAACCCCAAAACAGGCGGGAGAAGCTGAAATTAACCCCACAACAGCAAAATGGATACGTGCTAATTTAGGCATACCTTAGGTTAAAAAAGTCACAGAACCTTTTAAATTACGTGGTGATATAGAATTGCTTTTTAAGATTTAGTGGATGCGGTCAATGACAAAGTGGGTGGCAAAAGTCAAAAAAACACGTATCTGTTATGTTTTTTAAATAAAAACAGGGTATTATTTGCCCCTTTAAATTTTCCCCTTTTGGGTGAATATAAAATTTTGCTTTTTTTAAAGATTTACGTGGATGCTGTTTTCAATAAAAAAACCTGGGTGTGCAAAGTAAAAAAAACGTAATGTTATGTTTTGGTATAATAAACGGTATTTTTGCATTTTAAATTCCCCTGTGGTGAATAAGAATTGCTTTTTTAAGATTTAGTGGATTGCGTCAATGAAAAATGCTGGGGGGCCCCAAAAGTAAAAAAAACACGTAACTGTTATTTTTGTAGATAAGGGGTATTTTGGCAACAAACAACCTTGCTGACTACGGGGATTTGGATTGTAATTTAACTGAAAGGGGGATATATCAAAGCACGGTGTAATGAGTAAATTAAAAAAAGAAACACCTATCTAAAAATGAAAACTGATAATAAAAGTGGAGTTTTGCCCCTAACCAAAGAGACTGCAGTTAATAGAAAGTGTGTACCCAATAAAGTTCGGGCTCCCAATTCCGGAAATATTTTAGCAAACTTTTAAATAAAAAAGTTTTCCCACTAAAAATGTTACACTAAGTTTTGGGTGAACTTTACCCAGTTTTTCTTTATGATAGAGCTTGTCTGTGTTGCCCGCGGGGCCCCCCCTGCTCCCCCCGCCGTGTTTTTACAGTGGTAGAGTGCTTTAAAATTCTCTAGTAACTAATAAAATCTTAAAATCTCTAATAAAACTAAATTGGGAAAGGTCACAGCAAATAGTAATTGTTTCCCTGTGCAAAAAATAGACTAAATTTGCTGAGCTTTTGGGGCCACAGGCAGAGCGCAGGTCCTTCCCTATGAGACGCTGAGAGCATGAGGCGGAAACGGAAACCTGTTCTATGAAAAAACAGGTCATGTATTTTTCCACCCAATCCAAAACCTAACACCCCTCATGCGTCGCAACACTTTAAACCTGTCTATTCTTTAATCTGTTTTTGCTGGCTGCCAAAATTACAGGAAGCCCGAAACGGGCGATCTTAATAGATGATGCTCAGTTTTAAACCTTAAATTTTCGAAATGTTTGGGAAAATTTTCGTTTCCCATAAAACCTTGCCGATTTAAAACTTTGTCGAAAAAAAATCGCTCAACACTTTTTCCCAACTTGGAGGGGGAAATTTACAATGTTTGGAAATGTCCAATCACCCTACTTTGGGGGGGCCGGTCTGCCACTGCAGCTTTAAAGGGGGGTGTGCTTGGCGGGAAAAAAAGGCTTTAAGGTTGCAAAATTTCCTGGGCCATTTTTGAATGTATGCAGATAGGTGTAAGACTGAAAACCCCAAATTTAACAATTTGCCATGTTGGGAGCATGGTCACCCTCCCCAAAGCGGGCCGGACACCCCTGTTCTTTCCATAGTCTGTCACAAAAGTTTTAATTTTCAGTGTCGCGGAGAAAACCACAAAATTTGATGAAAAATTGCATGATCTGGACATTTCCCCGTTGTGACTTCGTTCTCCCGGGGAATACTCCTGCCAATTGGGTCATCAAAAATCGTTTTAAGGCCCCTTTTTCTTCATAATCTCCCCTGTTAAAATTTCCCCCCCCTAATTTTTTTATTCCTGTTCATCAATTTCCCCTGTTCAATAATTTTTTCCCCCAGTTAATATTTTATTTTGTTCACAATTTCCCCCTGTTCATAATTTCCCCCGGTTTAAAAATATTTTTTTCCCGTTTATCAATTTCCCCCCTGTTTTTTCAGTTCCTGTCTGCCATGTACCCCCACCCCTTTTTTTGTTACTGACCCCGAATCCCGCCGCCCCCCTGACCGTTGGCCTGAACTTTGACTACGGGTTTGTCTACGTTCGGACCTGGCTGTGCCTCGGTGCCACCGCAAGAAATCGGCCCCAAAAAAGTCCATCCTGCCTTGCGTCGGGATCTGGAAAAAAACGGGGCCACTTGACCCCGCCTTGGCGTGCCTGCCACCTTTGCGGTGGCCAAGGGGCCACTTTCCATGTCATTACAATGGGGAAGTAATGCCAAGTTTCCTGGCCCAAAACTTTGAAGTTCAGAGTCCACCCCTTGAAAAGGAGGGACTGCGTACCACCAAATTTTGGGCAGGAGCACGGTCAGCTTCTGCACTTGGGGGTAGACCATCTGCTGTCTCTTGGCAACGTCTCGGTGAAGCTGCTGGCACCATGAGTGCCGAGGGCAGGAGTATCTGGCGGTTGATGTAATAGACAGGGTTGTCTTCGGGAGAGGTGGTAAGCCCCTTTATGCCTGAAATGGGAGGCGTGCCACTGGGTGCTGCTGCTGTTGGGACAGGATGGACCACCACATCTGAAACACGTATGGTGACACTGCATGATGTTGATGCATCTGGCCACAGATTCGACATACAGCCATATTCGCCTCCTCAGGTGTCTTAGCAAAAAACTGCCACAACGCCGAGTATGTGATTTTATCACCAAAGGGGCTGACTGGGACTGTTACCGCCGCTGACCGTTGCCCTTGGCCCCTAATTTTTGGACCTCAAAATTGGGGGTCTAAAAAATCAAGGCCGTTTGGGTCCCAACCTTGCACTGCTGCCACCCCGTTGACTCCCGGCCACACTACCCACTTAAGGGGCACCACTCCCGACAGTAAGCTCCGCTCTCTTCTCCCAATGATAATGATGAAACCCTTTACATTGTTGGTCTGGGTCAGCTGATAGCATACTTTGGGTTTCAAAACACCCGTATGCTGATGAAACCCCAATTTACATCTCCGGCCCCCAAATAATCTCTACTTTCCAAAATCCAATTGTCTGTCTTCCAAAACCTCCTTCTTCTCCCCCCGTCTCGAAAACTAATGGAGAAAACGGAATGTTCGGGCCCGGGACAATGGGTATTTAGGGGGGCAGCTAGGGCGCCCCCTTTATTCCGGGGGAAAAGGGGGGGGCAAGGGGTCATGGGGGGGCTGAATATTTTTTTAGGGGGCACTTTATGCCTTGTTTAAAATAGGGAACCAAAATACCTTGTCCCAGCCTTGCCTTTCTTCACCCGGCTCCCAAGTGCGTGGCTACATCAATTGTGTTTGCCCGTCCCGCGTCCTCCCCAATGGTGTCGCGAACAAAGCCTGACCACTTGCAAATAAACCCCCATTGAACTCTCCTAAACACTATTTCCCGCTTTTGAAGAAGCAGCAGATGTTTCCACCTCTTTGCTGCCACGTCCCCAAATAGTTCGTCCTCACTGTATAATGGCACAAGGCCCCAGCATATAGTAGTTCTTTTGGGTGTGGGGGGAAGGGGCAGGAAAGAGGTGGGTTGAGGACAGGTGAGAGCCCCTCCCTTTCTCCCGGGCCATGCCAAATAGGGTTTTTTGTGTGTCAAACCCACCGTTCTTGGCTGGGGTTGTCAGATGTCATTGGGAAAAGTTTATAAACCCAGTATGTGGTTTAACACTGGCCGGGAGATGACCCGGATGCTGTGGGCCCCACGGGGCTCCTGTTTGTGAGTCCCTTACGTGCTGCGACTGGGGGGCTCCAGTAACCTCTACTGTGTTTTTTGACGCTATGTTGGATCTTTTGCCCCCAGCTTTTTTTTTTTCCAGTGGGCGCCATGGCTTTACGGGGCTATTTCCGCTTCATTTTTTTGGTCAGTTTTGCCCCCGTAAATGCCCAGGAATTTTAGAGTGAAGCGATTCAAGAGCGGGGCTAAAATTTCTGTCTAAAAAAACACAGCATTGTTGAAGTCCAAACCAACTACCTCTGATATTTAACAAAAATTTTCTACAACACCTACAGCCTGTGCACCCGGAAAATAGCGTTTTTTAACGGATTTTCCCAAAAGTAATTTACCGAAACAAATTTTTGCTGAAAATTGGCGAAGTGGGCACCCCGAATTATAAAAAATTCCCCATCTCAATATAAATTTTGGAAAAATTTGGGGTGGGGCAAAAATTGCGGGTTTGGGCATTTTTTTAAAATATTTCATTTTGATGTTTTTTATTTTTATTTTAATTGTACAAAATGCATCCCCCATAAGGTCAGAAGATGACCTCTGAGGGGCATTTTTACATCACTTTTTTTCCATTTTTTCCCCTTAATACGGCTTTAAATTATAAATTTTTTTATTGGAAATATGGAGGGAGACACCCCCTGAAAATTACTACAGAACTGATCATTTTAAGATCCCAGCTTTGTAACTGCCGACCTGGGGGGCCGAAGCAGAAACCTGTTATCAGTCCCAAAAAGGGGGGACGGTAATATACCATCCTTGTCTATTCAGTTGAGAGCCAACTATGACTGATAGCTGGCTCTCAACCAACGCAACTGCATAATTAGTGTTTAGCTGTGCTGTCTGCATGTACCTTCCAGAACATCTGTGCAGAAATAATTATAGTCAACAGTCGATTGGTAATAGGTTAGGACTAGATCTCACATACCAAAGCAGAGGAATCTAAAAGATTTTATGTTGTACAGTCATCTAGCATCATTAACAAGAAAAAATAATTGCCATATGAAAAGGAATATCATTCTTGGCACATGAAATTTCACCAAATTAAAAAACCAAAAAATAATTTTCTCAATAATTTTCTTTATCAAATGTCAAGACAAGACACTAGTGTTGAGCGATTGCGGTTGGGCTACAAATCGAGCGATGTCATAGGGGGCCGCTATCATAAGGTTTTTCGATGTACATCGATTATGCGCGATGACCATTAAAGTCTAGGGAGAGCAACAACACCTTCATTATTAACCCAAACAGCTGGGGAACTGAAATTAACATCCACAAATCAAATGGATACGTGTACATCTTAGGCAACACACTTAGTTATAAAAGTCACAGAAAAAAAGTCACAGACCTTCACTATCCCTGTCTTTTACCACAGCCTCCCTTAAACCGCATCCCCCCAAAAATTAAAAATCCCAAAAGGGAGTATATTTGAACCAAACGTTACTTGACTGGGCATTGAATATCCCCGTCCCCGGAACCAGCATAGCCCCAAACCTCAAACCCCCAATTTAAAAAGTCCGCAAAAAGGGGTCTTTTAAAACCCCCAATTTTTTTTTCATGGACTTTACTAAAACCCGTCCCCGGGCCCCCAAGTAGAAACCCTTAAACCCGCTGACCCCCAAATTTAAAAAATCCGGGAAAAGGGGTTGTTATTTTTATTGTTATGTTTTCGTATAATCCGGTATTTTTTGCCCCCTTTTAATTCACCTGGGACTATAGAATTTCGTTTTTAAGATTTACGTGGAAGCTGCGTCATGAACAAAGTGGGTGCCAAAAGTCAAAAAAACGTACGTTATGTTTTTTGTATAATACAGGTTTTTATTTGCACCTTTCAATTCACCCTTTGGGACTATAGAATTTCGTTTTAAGATTTACTGGATGCTGCGTCAAGAACAATGTGGGTGTGCAAAAAGGGCAAAAAAAACTAACTGTTTTTTTGGTAAAAAACGGGATTTTTGCCCTTTCAAAATTTACCTGTGGTGAATAAGAATTGCTGTTTTAAGATTTACGTGGGTGCTGCGTCAATGAACAAGCTGGGTGTGCAAAAAATCAAAAAACACGTAACTGTTATGTTTTTCGTATGATACACGGGATTTTTTTCACTTTCAATTCACCGTGGTGAATATAGAATTGGTTTTAAGATTTTCGTGGATGCTGCTCAAAACAAAAATGGGGGTGCAAAAGTCAAAAAACAGTAACTGTTTGTTTTGGGATAATAAACGTTTTTTTGACCTTTCAATTACCTGTGGTGAATATAGAATTGCTTTTTAAAATTTTTCGTGGTGCTGGTCAAAAAAATGCTGGGGGCGCAAAAATCAAAAAACACGTAATGTTATGTTTTCGTAGATAACGGTATTTTTGGCAACAAAAAACCCGTGCTGATACAAGATTGCTGGATTGTAAATTTAACTGCAAGGTGGATATATCAACTCAAGGGGTAATGGGTAAAAAAAAATGAAAAACATATCTGAAAATGTTTATGATAAAAAAATGGAGTTTTGCACCCAACAAAGAGACCGCAGTTACTAGAAATGATTTTTGTACCAAAATAAGTTTTAGGCTCCCCAAAATTCCCGGAAAAATTTTAATGGAAAATGTTAAAAATAAAATATTCCACTACAATGTTTAAACTAAGTCTTGGGGAACTTTACCCAGGGTTCTTTATAGATGGGGCTTGTCTGTGGTTTCACCCAGGGCCCCCCCCCCTGCTCCCCCCGTGAATTTACAGTGGTAGATGTGCTTTAAAATTCTCTAGCTAACTACATAAAATCTTCAAATCTCTAATATAACTAAATTGGAAGGATCACAGCTAATAGTAGAGGTTCTCTGTGCAGAAAATAGACTAATTTCGCTGAGCTGTTTGGCCACAGGCAGAGCGCAGGTCCTATCCCTATGAGACGCTGAGAGACACTGAGGCTGAAACAGGAAACGCTGTTCTATGTAAAACGAGGTCATGTGATTTTTCCAGCCAATCGAAACCATACACATCCCAGTCATGACGTCGCACACACATCTCACCCTGCTCTATTCTGTAATCTGATTTGCTGGCCGCCAAAATTACAGGAAGCGCCGAAAAAAGGCGCGATCTTAATAGATGATGCTCAGATTTTAACCTTAATTATCGCATGATCTGGAAATTTCGATCACCATAAAAACCTTGCCGATTTCAACTTTGTCGATAAAAATCGCTTAACACTACAAGACACATTTAATTAGGATTATTAAAGGGAATTTAAAATGTGTTCTCAAGAATTGTTGAGGTGGATCTTTATACTTATAGGGTTTTCTAGCTACAGCAAAAATAAGCACTTTTGCAATTGGTTTGTATTACCTAAATCATTTAGTATAGAAGATATGAGCTAATCTATGAGTATCTAGAGCTAAATCTGTGGTCAGGCCATGGCCCTTTTACTGTGATTGGCTGCCTGATATTTAGTTCAGTCCTAATGAGACATGCCCCTTGTGTGTGACATGCCCCCTGTGCTGTGATTGGCTGCCTGCACTCCCCTCTGAGTTGTGTAAAAATAAAACTGAAACTGTGCTAAGTTCTGTCTGTCTGTGTTTGTGTAATAAAGGCTGCCTGAGCTCCTTTCTGCTCCTGTCCAAGTGATAGCCATATGTGAAGAATCTGGGCAATTACTCAGTTTCTCTTGCTGTTAGATTTACAACCCCCCCCATATAACATGCCCTAATACACTCTGCTTCACCTCTACCTCCTGCCTGATAACAATGGGGGGAACAGTTTGCATTTCTCACATTTGTTTAATCGTTTCAGGCTGTATGTATAACTGTGTACACCAATGCAGGTGTTCTGGTTACAAGGATTGGAGCCTGGGAGGGAGACGACAGCTTTCCAGACATGAGAACTAACCATTGCAGGAGGTCTGCAGAGCTGTGACATCCTCTCTCTCCCACTGTTCACACAGAATGATGATGACTAAGGAGGGAGCAGGAACAGGGAGGAGTATGTTGATGTCACCACTCTTCAGTGGGGGAAGACCCACCCCTGGCAGGAGAGACCCGGCCCTGGATTTGAAGCTGTAAGACAGAGAAACAGCTCATGTTTGCGAAAGCTTGTGGTGAGAAAATTCCTTTAAGTGTTGCAGCCCACAAGGCATAAATGAAGGAGTTTTATTTGGAGCATTCCTTTAATTAGTTTGTGTTTAATTCAAACTTAATTATTTTTAGAATAATTTTACAACTCATTAAAATAAGCTTACATAAATATTTCCAGGATTATTTCCTCCCTACCTGAGCATTTTTGTGTATTGGAACATAGCTATGATATATACACTGTGAAATCTGTAAAAACACTAAATATAACAAACTGGGATAATCAACAGATGTCATTGATGTAACTACCCTGTTTCCCCAAAAATAAGACACCCCCGAAAATAAGACATAGTGCATTTTTTTAATGCAATTCAGAGTTTGGCTGCTTATGCTGATGTTTGTGATGAAATCACTACAGTATATTAATACATGTTGATGTTTTGTTCAACAATAAAAGTTAATTATTGTTCTTAGAAAAAAAAACATCCCCTAAAAATAAGTCTTAGCTCATCTTTAGGAGCAAAAATTAGTATAAGACACTGTCTTATTTTCGGGGAAATGGTATATTTTAAAAGAAGTATACACATTAGTGAAATTTGACTACTAGAAATTTTGCATAAGCAGATTGTATTCCTTTTTTGGTGAATTGCAATAATTAATAAATCCTGGTGGACGTACCTATATTAATTCTGCATTGTGGGTTGCAAAGTTATTTCTACCCCTTGAACTCTTCCTCATTTTTAAATGTTACAGCCACAAACTTAAATGTATTTTATCTGCATCACAAATTAACAAGAATTTGTGAAGTGTAAATAAAATGAAACCTGCCATTCCAAATTTTTGGAAATGAAAAAAATGTATGTGCCATACTCATACTTCAATTTACAGATGATGGATTAAACACTGCTTCGTGCGATGTTGAGAATTTAGGCTATTTTTCTAAAACCTAACCCTGCAATGCATTTTGCCACAACTTTTTTGCCTAGCTGTATGGTGTGTTACTTGGTTTTCATGATGCTGTTTGTTCACTAATGTTCTCTAACAATCTTCTGAGGCCTTCACAAATCAGCTGTATTTATACTAAGAATAAATCATAAACAGATGTACTCTATTTACTAATAAGGTGACTTTTAGAGGAAATTGGTCACACTAGATTTTATTTAGGGGTTTCAGAGTCCAAGGTGCTGAATACATATGCAGCCACACTTTTCAGTTTTTTCTTTTTCAAAAATCTGAAAAAGCATGTATCATTTTCTTTACACTTTACAAATGCCTGTTACTTTGTGTTGCTCTATCAGAAAAATATCAATAAGATATATTTAAGGCTGTGGTTTAACATAGTGTTTAAAAATGCGGAACCGGTTAAGGGATAGGAGTACTTTTGCAACCCACTTCCTCATAACAATAACATAATGTTTCAGTAGAAAATACATTTTTAAAGGGATTTTCTCACTACAATGATTAGCTTTAAACTGTATGTGTTCACAAACTTCCCTAGGTTACAACCATATCTCTGCTGTCATTGCTCCAGCAGAGCCTGTCCAACCCTGGTGACATCACTTCCTGCTGTGTGTTATCAGTAGCACAGAAGCTTTTTTATCCAAGCTTGTTATTGAAAACCTTTAACCCTTTAAAGCTTTGTAGCTTTCTGCTTTACAGTTTAAAACATTCTTTTAGCAGGGTCCATCTAACAAGCTCAGCGAGGGAATGCAGAGCTAATATGCCAATTACTGCTGAAGACCCACCCACAGCCTAACCAGAAAGTAGAAGCCTGAAGTTGGCTGTTAAGAGCAGACGTGGAGAGAAGACTCCTTTAGGTAGACTGGTTTAATTTTATGAGCTTGCATTCTAGTATTATGGGTAGGGCAAGCAGACGAAGCATGTGAAGGATATTATTAAGTTGAAATTTTCTTTCAGTCATTATACAATATATCAGTTACGATACTATGTTTAATTCCATTAGGTATACTGTTATATCTGCTACTGGAAAAATCTAATGGTGACTTGTCTCAACAGGACTGTGCTAGGTTTCTGACATACTTTGAGCCGAAAACCTGTAGCCCTTTTCTCAAGATGCATGAACAGTCGTACACCTAAACTTGGCAGACAATACACGTTTGAATGTGCCAATGATGCAGGGGCATGTTGCACCAGAATCATACAATTAAACACATTTATGAATGTGTAATGCCTGTCCTGTACCGCAGTATTACCATTAAACCTGTCTGACCCACAGATTAAAAAGTGCTGGGAAAAGGAGTCTTTGAACCACCATTTTAGTTGAAATGGACATTGACTACACCTGTCCTGGGCCACAGCATGAGCCCCAAACCTGCATGACCACCAGATTTAAAAAGTGCCGGAAAAATGAGTCTTTGAACCACCATTTTAGTTTCACTGGACATTGACTATATCTGTCCTGGGTAACCTACATCTGTTCAAGTTTTCCTGTACCTCCCTTGTACAATTCAGAGGAATATTTGTATCGGTTATTTTGTACATGCAAGTTTTTTTAGTAGTTTAATTCTAGAAAACACATTTTTTAAAATAGGATGGAATCCCACCACGTCTTTGTTTCTCTTTTTTTTAAATGTATTAAATGGGCTGTCTCACTACAAGAATTGCTAGCTATTTTAAAGATCTTGCAAAAACAAGTCATTTTGCAATATGGGTCCATTAACAGTGTCCTACCTTTTTCTGTTTTTGACAGCACCATCACCCTTGAGCCACGTATGACAATTGTGAAGAACAAATGTCTGTTAGAAACCACATTTTTAAGAATAGGACCTGTAGTATAGCTGCATTTCACAGCAAAATGCCCCCAAAAATTCAAAACATGACCCTTGAGCCACTTTTGACAATTGTGAAGAACATTGCAAAATTGTCACGTCAGAGGAGGTGCAGTGGGCCCTGACTGCCACCCAGCCCACTGTCCCTGCCTACTTGGCATGCTGCCCTAGATGGCAGACCCCAACTGGACGACAGTCCCAATGCTGCTAAGTGCAGGGCCGTCAGGGAAAATGCAAGGTCAAACGGTCCGAGTCGGTAACGGTCAATAACGCCAAAGCAACAAACAGAATCCGAATAATAAACAGGAAACAAGCCGGGGGTTTCATACATGACGGGAACGAAGTACATAGACAGAGTCCAACACGAAGTAAAGGCAAGCCGAAGTCAATAACAGAGGAAGCAATAAACACACCAGGAAACAACAGGGGGAACCTATCACAGGCAAAGCCTGACAGGACTGAGCCAGTTTAAATAGTTTTCCCGGACACCGCCCCAGCAGCTGATTGGTGCGGCGTCCGGGCCCTCTGATTGGCCTGATCGCAACACCCCTTGCTGGGAGAGACTGCAGAGCTGTCACTCCTGAGCTCCAAAGCAGCACCTCTCCCAGGGCATGGTCCAGAGCCGAGCGTTTAACCCTTATTGGGCGTTGTCGCACATAAACAGAAGGCTGCCTGCCTGGACGTATGACAGTACCCCCCCTTTTAGGAGGGGCCACCAGACCCCCCCCTGGTTTGGGTTTCTCTGGATGACCCTTTTGTGGAATTCCTTAATAAGGGCCTTTGCATGAATCGATCTAGCAGGAACCCACGACCTCTCCTCAGGACCGTATCCCTTCCAGTGCACTAGGTACTGTAATGAGTTTTGCACTCTTTGAGAATCCAGGATTTGAGCAACCTCATAATCCAACTCCCCCTTAACTTCAACTGGAGGAGGAGGTTTGGAAAGTGGAATAACCGAAGGCACGTACCTCTTAAGGAGAGAACAGTGGAATACATTATGTACACGGAAACCCGAGGGTAACTTTAGGCGGTACGTCACAGGATTAATTCGCTCCAAAATGATATAGGGACCCACAAAGCATGGTGCCAGCTTCCCCGAAGGGACCATTAGACGAAGATTTCAGGTAGACAACCACACCTTATCCCCAACGTTAAAACCTCCAGAACAAAGACGTCTCTTATCGCTTATCTCCTTCTGGATGCTCTGGGCATTCACCAAGTTCTTCTGAACTTGGGCCCAGACTGTGCACAGATCGTTAAGGATAGCATCCACCCCACTATGATCAGAAGTAACGCTGGACAATGATGAGTGTCTAGGCTGGAAGCCATAGTTGCAGAAAAACAGCGAAACACCAGAAAGAGCTACTATCCTGATTATTTATCGCGACTTCGACCAAAGGTTTAAATATTTAACCCAGTCTCCCTGCTGATCGGAGACAAAACACCAGAGTTTCTGCGTAACAGTTTGATTCACTTTTCTCCGTCTGCCCATTAGTCTCAGGATGAAAGGCAGAGGAGAAGGGGCAGGGGGATACCCAAGCCTTACAGAGAGCTCTCCAAAAACATGAGACAAACTGAACTCCTCTGTCAGACACAATATTTTCGGTAACCCAGCAGTTTAATGATATATTTAATAAAAAAACTCGGCCAGCTTTTGGACGACGGTAATGCTTTTAATGGAATCAATGACACATCTTACTAAAACGATCCACAACCACCCAAATGACAGTGTTACCCTCAGAGGTAGGAAGATCAGTCATAAAATCCATAGAAATGTGAGTCCATGGCTGGTCCGGTATAGGCAGAGGACAAAGTTCACCAGGAGGCCGAGTTCTGGGAACCTTTGGGCCCAGACAGATGTCGCAGGCTGTCACATAGGCCCTCACATCACGAGCCAAGGATGGGCCCCCAATAATTTCGGGAAATAAGTTTCTTAGTGCACCACTCCGGGATGTCCAGATAATACAGAATCATGTAATTCTTTTAAAAAACGTAACCGAAACTGGGTGGGACAAAGACTTTAGAAACGGGCAATCAACAGGTCTCATCTCCTGGTGGTCTTGATCTCAGTGGCCAAATCGGGGGAAATAGCTGAGACCAAATGTCCCCTTTGGGTAAAATGGAACACCGGATCATCCCGAGATGAGTGACTGGCACAGAAACTTCTTGACAATGCGTCAGCTTTAAACATTCTTAAACCTGGTCTATAGGTAAACCACAAAGTTAAAAGCAGTGGAAAGAATAATGCCCAAACGTGCCTGACGAGGGTTTTAACCTCTTACAAATCTCTAAAAAGGTCAGGTTCTTATTGTCAGTTAGACCGTGACTTGGTGTTGGGCACCTTCGAGAAGTGGCGCCATTCCTCAAGGCCCACCCTTTAAAAGCCAACAATTCTCAGGTTCCCAACATCATAATTCCTCTCTGCGGGGAGAAAATTTTCGAGAGAAAGAAGGCACAAAGGACGGAGAATTAGTCAGAGCAGCTGAGACAGAACCCGCCCCTCTCCAAACTCAGAAGCATCTACCTCCACCACAAGGGACTTGGGTATGGGCAGCTTGAACCCGCACCGGGGGCCGCGACAAAACACTGCTTAAAGGGGATTTGCCGAGAGATAGATTCTTACCCCTTTTTTTGTTAGCACGGGAAATTTTCAACAAATCACGCTGAGTCATGAAGCTGAGGGGAGAAGGGGGGGGGGAGTGAGGAGTGAGGAATCCAAGGGGACGTCTCAAAACTTAATAAAAATAAACATACAACAGTGATTCACATACAGCAAGACACCCAACGCACTGTCAGAGCCTTATTCTGCTAAGACAAATGTAATGTAAACAAAAAAGGGACTGAAAGAAAGAACACACAGCAGAAGCACAAGCTGCATAAGGGATCTTGTGACATGTACCTGAAATAAAAAAAACTTAACTTTGGCTTCTAATACAAAGAGAACACCTATTCTACACAGCAGCTTGAAAGCTTCTTCAGTTCCCTGTCATCTGATAAACAGGTATCTAATCACACACAACTATTTCTCGTAACAAAAAAAACATTTGCACCCCCGGGTGCCTTAAAAACTCTGCGCTCAGTCCATCAATAAGAACTCTCTCTGCGCAAGCCCGCCCGACTTGTCATATCAATAACTCTTTAAAGAAACCAAGGGCTTTAAAGGGAAGGCGACTCTCTCAGACCGCAATTTTTTAATCACAATATTTAAAAAAGTTTTAAAAACCCTTTTGGGGGATCCCACGTAAACATTACATCTGGCAAAACCCTTTAAGTTTCTCGAACCCCTGAGGCCTCGGTTGCCATTTTAAAAATTTTACTTTACCCCCTTTTTAGTCATATCAGAAATGCCGGGACGACACAAAAAAATTTCAAAAAATTTCCGATAATAATTAGCAAACCTAGGAACCCGGGAAGGGCTTTCAGGGGGGAAGGACGAACCCAATCGAAATTGCCTGATTTTCCCCGGGGGTCCAACGAAATGGGGTTAGCGTTAAAAATATCCAAGGAAAGGTACCTCTTGAAAACCGAAAACACATTTTTTCAAGTTTGACAAATAAACTATTGACCTTTCAAAATCTGCAGAACCTGCCGCACGTTTACGTGCAACCCCAGTCCGCGAGTAAATCAAAATTCATCCAATAAACACCAAACAACGAAACCCAAAAAGTTTCCCGGAAAACTCTTTACAAGGGTTCTGGGGACAGCGGGAGCATTTCAAACCCAAAAAGGATAACAAGGTATTTCCAAAAAGACCTTCCGGGGATTAAATGCTGTCTTCCATTCGCCCCCTCTTTTAAACCAATAATGTTATAAGCCCCTCTCAGGTCCAATTTGAAAACCAAATTGGCCCCTGAAAACTATTAAACCCCCTTCCACATAGGGCGTATGGATACCCTACGGAAGTGACTTCCCGCAAATGGAAAATTCCATACACCCGCGATCGCGCGGGCTTGCGGGGGGATCCACGCACGATCGCAACAGGGACCACGGTAAATTACCGCTGGCCGCATCCCTATCACCCCCGGGGCCCAGGGGCCCACCCGGGTGTTACCGCTTCATTACCGCAGCCGTCAGGTGCATAATAAAGCCGCACAGGGAGGAGTGAGCTCCTCCTGCCGCCCCGGGGGGCTGCCGCACTGTATGCGGGACCGATCTCCTCTTGAGCCCCGGAAGTAAACGGCATTCCCGGGTCATTGTGATGTCACCAGGCCGAAAGCATTGGGGAAGGTTGACGGGCGTTGTCAGGGGCAACCATAAAAAGTACTGATATGTGACTGGTCTCATTCAAAACAGCAATTGTGATTGCGTTAGAAATAAAGTGAAAAAAGTGAAAAAAAATTTAAAAATAAATGTAAAAGTGAAAAAAAAGTAAAACACAAACACAAAAAAAAAATAAAAACACGAAAAACCCCCCCTTTTTTCCCCTTTTACAAACGCCAATCGCCCCCAAAAAAAGATCAAAAATAAATAAAGTACCCTTTTTGGTATGCCCGTCGAAACGACCCCCCCCGGGATAAATCGTCATTTTTAATTAACCCGTACGGTAAAACGCCATAAAAACAAAAACAAAAAACATCACAGAATTGCGATTTTTTACATCTTGCAGCCATAAAATTAATAAAAAGCGATCAAAAATTCATATAGACGCCAAAAGTTGTACCAATTAAAACTTCAGTTACCCCCCAAAAAAAATCCATAAACGCTCTGTATAGGAAAAAAATAAAAAAGTTATGGCTTCAAAGAAAGCATGCATAAAAATTTTTTTTAAACACAATAAAAACATTTTTTTTTTTTTTTTAAAGTGCTTAAAAAATTTAAAAAACTATATAAATGGGTACCCCTAATCGTACGCCCCAGAGAGTAAAGCAAAAGTCATGGATACTGCACAGTGGCGCTGTTAAAAAAAAAAAAAAAAAAAACACACTAGATTGAGTTTTTTCTTCACCCTGCCTTCCAAAAAACGGATTTAAAATGATCAAAAATTTTGTCCCCCCAAAAATTATACCAATAAAAACGCCAACTCTTCCCGCAAAAAAAAAACCCCCAAAACCACTCCGTACACAGAAAAATAAAAAGTTATGGCTCTCAACATGGCGATGCAAAACGGTTTTCCTTTGAATAAAAGTGTTTATATTTAAAAAAAGCAGTAAAACATAAAAAAATATAAAAATTGGATACCGTAATCGTACGCCCATGATAATATAGTATGTCAGTTATACTACGGGGGACCGTTTTTTAAAAAAAAAAAAAAAAAAAAAACTCCCAAAGCTGATTTTTTCAAAATCCCTTTCACAAAAACAATAAAAAGTGTCAAAGGGGCATATCCCCCCCATAATGGTATAATTTAAAAAACTTTAACTATCCCCAAAAAACAAGCCTAGAATCATCTCCGTATACAGAAAAATGAAAACGTTAGGGTTTTCAAACAAACAACAAAAAAAAACGCAATTTTTTTATAGCCCTTTTCTATTGTGTAAAGTAATAAAACATAAAAAAACATATAAAATCTATCCATTGCAATTTTTACCGACCCCCATAGTAAAAATGTCTTTAACTGCACGGCGAACGCTGTAAAATTGAAGCTCAAAAAACAATGGGGGAATTGCGTTTTTCCCCCCCCTTTTCATAGCCAATCAAAAAAAAAAGCAACTTTGTAACACCTTGCACCCAAAAAGTACAATCACCCCCCGATGAGTTCTTTGAGCGTGATTCCAAAATAGGTTGACTTTGGAGGTTTCACCTGTTCTGGTATTTGGGGGGCTTTGTATATGCCACTTGGCCCCACCAAAATCTGCATTCCAAAAGCCAATAGCGCTCCCCCCCTTATACCCCCTGCCATGCGCCCAAACAGCAGATTACACCCACATGTAGGGTATTCCGAACTTTGGAAAAAATGTGTAACAAGGGTTTTGGGGCTTTTTTTTCCAGATTCCTTTAAAAAAAAAACATTTTTCAGCTAAAAAATTTCAGATTTTTTGGAAAAAAAAAAATTGTTTTAAAAATTTTCAAGCCCAACGCTAAAAATTTTTTGTACACACCTGGGTTTTCGATATTCACTACACCCCTGGATATATTCCTTAAGGGTGTAGTTTCCAAAAATGGGGGATTTTTAGGGGCTTTTTAATTTTTAGACCTTGGGGGGTTTCCCCAAACCTAAATGGGCCCCCAAATAAAATGGTAATGAAAAAAAACGCCAGAGTCCAGTAGGTGCTCCCCCCTATTCTGGGGGTTGTGGTTGGCCAAATAAAGACTAGGGCCACATATGGGGTTCTCTGAAAAAGGCAGAACTGGGAATCAAAATTAAGTTGTTTTCCCTGATACATTTACCGATCTTGTGAACAATGTTAAAAATTTAAAATCTGCAAAAAAAGTGAAATTTTGAAATTTCACTTTCACTTTTTTCTTTTAAATTTCCCGGGAAACACCTAAGGGTTTTAAACTTCCTAAATGCTTTTGAAAACTTTTAAGGGGGGGGGTTTTTCTTAGATGAGGGCTTTATGGGGGGATCAACATACAGGCCAATCAAAAACACGTTAGAACTGGGCGGGTTTCCCAAAAAAAAGTTATTCAAATTTTTTTTGAAAATTTGAAATTACTTAAATTTTTTAAGCCCCCTAATGTCGTAAAAAAAAAAAAAATTTAAAAAAAAAGAGCCCCAAAAAACAGCAGACATAGGAGATGCCATAATAAATATTTTGAGTGGAATAACTCTTCTTACATGCAGAAATTTTTGAAGTTTAAAAATTGGTAAATTTTCAAAATTTTTTACATTTTTTGATATTTTTCACAAATAAACAAACATTTTTTTGGACCAAAATTTCTACATCTTAAACACAATGGTCCCGAAAAACAATCTCTGAATCAAACATGGATAGGTTAAATGTCAAAAAATTATTCTCCATAAAAAAACACATGACAGATTTCAAAAATAGGGCTCTGTCAGAGAGGCCAAAACTGGCTCCGGCGGTAAGGGGTTAAACAGATCGGGAATTAAAGTTAAAGAGTATTGTTTTTTTACCGTTACCTTGTTCAGTTCCCGGTAGTCAAAAAGGACGCAGGCTACCACTTTTTTCTTTAAAGAAAAAGAAAACCCCCCCACCCATAGGGGACACAGAAGGGAAAAGAACCTTCTGTAGACTTTTTTGCTATTACTGCTTCATACAAGTCTTTCGGCCCCACGATTTTATTCCTCCCTTTGGAAACCACCCCCGGCAATAGTTCAAAAGCACAAACATATGGCCATGCGGGGCAACTGCTCGAATGAGTCTTGGGAAAAAACCCCAGCTAAATCACGAAAAAGGCAGGAATTGCTCTACTTCCATATTTCCAAAAGACTGGGGGACATTTATTAACACACTGCCTTTCCCCCCAACCCGACAGTTCTCCCGATTCCAGTCAATCACTGGTTTGTTTTTTGAAGCCAGGGCAGCCCCAACCCCCAACCCCCGGTAAGCCCTCCCTGATAAACAGATGCCCTCTTTCCCTATGCAAACCCACCAAACCAAGCCCGGGGTGCAAGTTGGATCCCCCCTTGAGAACGGGTAGAATCTTAGCAACCCCCTGCACGAAATTTATAGGGCCTTTTCCCGGGGGAAAGGCAAAAAACGCTTAACAATGTTTTCGCCACGAAATTAGAGGCCCATCCCGAATCCACAAAGGCACTCCCAAAAACCAGCCCGGAAAGAAAGAAAACTTAAAAGAAAGCAATAATTTTTTCGACCCATAGGGGGAATACCTGTTTTGCCTAGGTGCCCTTGCCAACGAGTCACCTATGTGTTGGAGTTTTCCGGCTGGCTTCTTCTTGGGACACTCCCACCACGGATGAGGTGAACCTTCTCCGCCGCAGTCGTAGCAGGGTTCCTGAGTGTGGCGAGATGTCCTGCGTTCCTTTGACACTGCCCGCAGAAGAGTCCCTATCTGCATGGGCTTCCTCCAAGGGGCTCTCTTTCCCCCCCCCCCCCTCTCTCCCTCCAGCTGGTGTTCAGGGTGGGTGGCGAACGGAGCATCAGGAGTGAAGCTGGCAAACAACGGTTAAGTGACTTCTCCCGACGTCTCCCCTACACCGTCTGTCCAACCGCAACGCCATAGCCCATGGCAACATCCAGCGTGCCAGGCTTGGTGTACTCTACCGAACATCCTTCACATTGTCGCAAGCCACAATCTAAACTGGCACCGGAGGACTGGTCATTCCACCCTGAGGAACACACAGCACCAACGCCGGAATTCTGAACAGTACTCTTCTACGTCCCTCTTTGCCCTGTTTTAAAACGAGGTGAGCTGAGTCTCGCCACTGCCGCCCCCCTATCGAGTCGTATAAAAAGATACCCCAAGGATTCAAGAATCGGTCCCCATAAGACAACCGGGCGAGTCAGGGGCTAAAGAAACCACCCACTCCTGAGGACCCTTGAGAAAGGGATATAATAAATTCCCACTCTCTGTTCCTCATTCCCTGAGTTACGTGGTCGGAGACGAAAGAACAACCGCAACCGGCCTTAATTGTTGAAACCCCTCCTGTCACCCGAGAACTTATCGGGTAACTGATAGGTGTTCCACAACAGGGGAAGGGGATCCGGAGGACCCTGGGCTGAGGGGCACCCCTGGAATTCTCTGCTGCTTGAATTCTCAGTGCAAGATCCTGAACCAACTGGGTGAGCCCCTGCATCCTCTCTACCAATGCAGCCATGTTGTTCGATAGTTGCTAGGAGAGCCAGTAAATGTCGGCCTTGGGATACTGTCACTTCGGATAGTTGCTAGTGGGCCCTGACCTGCCACCCACGCACTGTCCCGCCCTTACTTGGCGTGCTGCCTCTAGATGGCAGACTCCAACGGACGCAGTCCCCAACTCTGCGTAAGTGCAGGGCCGTCAGGGAAAACGCAAGGTCAAACGGTCCGAGTCGGTAACGATCAATAATGCCAAAGCCACAAACAGAATCCAAATAATAAACAGGAAACAAGCCGAGGGTCATACACGAGCAGGAACGAAGTACATAGACAGAGTCCAACACGAAGTCAAGGCAAGCCGAGGTCAATAACAGAGGAAGCAATATAACAACACACCGGGAAACAACAGGGGGAACCTATCACAGGCAAAGCCAGACAGGACTGAGCCATTTTTAAATAGTTTTCCCGGACACCGCCCCCAGCAGCTGATTGGTGCGGCGTCCGGGCCCTCTGATTGGCCTGACGCAACACCTCTTGCTGAGAGCTGCAGAGCTGTCACTTCTGAGCTCCAAAGCAGCACCTCTCCCAGAGCGTCGGTCCAGAGTAGAGGGTTTAACCCTTACTGGGCGTTGTCGCACATAAACAGAAGGTTGCCTGCCTGGACGTATGACAAAAATGCCCCCAAAAATTCAAAACATGACCCTTGAGCCACTTTTGACAATTGTGAAGTACAAATGTCTGTTAGAAACCACATTTTTAGAATAGACCTGTAGTATAGCTGCATTTCACAGCAAAATGCCCCAAAAATTCAAAACATGACCCTTGACCACTTTTGAAAATTTTGTGAAAAACAAATGTCTTTAGAAACAACATTTTTTAGAATAGGACCTGTAAAATTGCTGCATTTCAAAGAAAGCATGACCCAAAAAAATTTAAAAAAAAATGACTTCTCACCACTGTTAAAAATTTTGAGGGAGGAAAAAGCCACTTAAAAGCCACATTTCAGTTCCAAAGGACCATAATCATAGCTTTATCTCACAGCAACATGACCTCAAAACCATTGACAATGCGAAAAATTCTAAAGATAAAGTGAGTAAATGGAATACGGTTTTGTCATGAAACCTTGGGGTCTTTTACAGTCTCCACACCGCAAAACCAGCAAAATGATCTTTTGGGAACTGAGAATAAAAATTGCAGAAAAAAATGATCATTTTAAAAAACATTTTTCAAAGGACCATTTCTGTTTGAAGAGGAATGTGAAGTAGACCGGCAACTAATCGGTGACCTCGGCAATTGGGGGCCCCAACATCATCAAGATCCATGCCTGATTTATCTTGATGAAAAATTCAAACATCCACATTTTCTGTGGAAAGCCGGATGCGTTTGTCTGTAATTACTCCCTCCACTGTGCTGAAGGTCCGCTCAGATATGACGCTGCTGCTGGGCAGGACAACACCTCTATGGCGTGGCGAGCGAGCTCGGGCCATTCATCCATTTTTGGATACCCAGAAGTCAATTGGTCCGGAATACATCCAAAAACATCGTGTTGAGATGCAGAAAAGTTTTGCAAACCCTGATCTTAAGCTGGTCTCTGTGTGTTGTATGTGTGCCCTGCATTACATGCTTGGTGAGGTGGGAAATAAAGATTGCCAGAGGACAACCATTAGGCTTCTGCCACATTGCCTGCTGCTGTCGCTACGGCTACTTGGCACTCTACTGCTGTCACGTCGCTGACGTAGATCCACCATGACATTTGAAGAACATGAAGCAGACGAAACAGATGTCTCCAGTTGATCAATCACAAGGTCTCCATTTCCTGCATTTACTCTCTATTTGTGGGTGGGAAGGAAAGTACTGAGTTTTTCACAGGGCCCTGACCCAGCATACAGGCCCGACGGTCCTGCAACCGACGATCCCTGGGATGCCCTGTTGTCCCAGCACTGGAACCTTCTCTCGTACCTCT
>JAODAL010040949.1:0-36377 GCA_025379985.1 Phyllomedusa bahiana
TGGGTGAAACAGGTGTTCCATGTTTTATTTTAAGCATTGGGCCATGAAAATGGGGGAAAAAAGGCAATTCTGTCATTGGTTCTTACAGTGTTCGCCGTGCGGGATAAATGACAGGAGAACTTTACTATGGGGTCGGTACAATTACAGTGATAGAAATTTTATGTAGGTTTTCATATTTTATTACTTTTTCACAATAGAAATGCATTTATAAAAAATTACTTTTTATGTTGTCATAGTCTGACAGCCATAGCTTTATTTTTCTGTATACGGAGCTGTGTACGGCCCTGTTTTTTGCAGGATTAGTTGATGTTTTTCTTGGTGTCATTATGAGGTGCAAATAATGCTTTGATCACTTTTTATTAAGGTTTTTGTGAGGCATTTTGAACAAAATACAGCAATCCCAGTAGTGTTTTTTTTATTTTTAGAGCCATAACTTTTTTATTTTTCTGTGTACGGAGCTGTGTAGGGGCTTGTTTTTTGCGGGATGATTTGACATTTTTATTGGTATCATTTTGGGGGAGGTGGGACAAGGCATTTTGATCGGTTTTAAATCCGTTTTTTGGAAGGCAGAGTGAAGAAAATGCTGCAATCCTAGCAGTGTTTTTTATTTTTAACAGCACTCATGGTGCAGTATCCGTGACAAGTTAGTTTTACTCCCTGGGTTGAGATGATGGTGATACCCAATTTATACAGTTTTTTATGTGGAAGCACTTTTTTTTTAAAGTGTTTTATTGTGTAAAACAATGTTTATTCATCGCTGTCTTCTGAGAGCCACAACTTTTTTACTTCTCCGTATACAGAGCTGTGTAAGGGTTCTTTTTTTTTTTTTTTGCGGGATGAACTGATGTTTTAATTGGTACAACTTTGGCGTTTATGAGCTTTTGATTGCTTTTTATTCTATTGTATTTGCTGTGGGATGAACAAAAATAGCAATTCTGTGACTTTTTTTTAATGACATTCACCGTGCGGATTTATTAACGTGATATATTTATAGAGTAGGTCGTTACGCATGCGGCGATACCAAATATTTGTACTTTATTTATTTTTGATCTTTTTTCTGGTGATTGGCTTTTGTAAAGGGGAAATGGGCGATGTGTGTATTGTTACTTTATTTTTCGTGTTTGTGATGTACTTTTTTAAAAACTTTTTTTCCCCCCACATTTCCCCATAGGGGATTTGTATCAGCGATCTTCAGATCACTGTTACAAAGGAGACCAGTACACAGCATTGCTGCTCTATACTGGTCTCCATGGCGACTGTCAGTCACCATGCCCACAATGCATTGTGAGCATGGTGATGTCACCAGGCAGTCCAGATGCTTTTATAAAGCATCTGGACTCTCATTTAGGAGAGCAGTAGCGGTGCAGAGCACTGCATACTGCCACGATCGCAGGCAGGAAGAGCTCACTACTCCTGCCTCTACCTTTGCTATTGTGACCATGATAGGTCGCGACCGTGTAGGGTTAATCACCCGCAGCCAGAGCTCAGTCTGGGCGGGGGTGATTGCAGCACACTGCCAGCGGTAATATACCGCTGTGGTCCCATGCCATGAGCTCGCAAGATCGCCATGATGTACCCATAAGTCAATTTGCGGGAACCCCTACCTGACCATTACATATGGGTATGTCGAATGTCAGTAAGAGGTTAAATCACCTGTACAATGCTAAGGTAAGTCAGAAAACATGACCTGTTGGTGTGTCTGAGGACTGGAGTTGGGGCCCCCTGGTATAAATGATGTGTTCTCTGTATTCTGCAGGTCAGGATGATTCCAGTGCTCACAAATATGTAGTTTGTTCATATTTTTTAATAAAAAATTCTTAATTTTTAAAATTTTTACTGAGTCGCCATTTTCTGCGACTGATAACTTTTTTGTTTTTCCATCTACAGACCTGCATGAGGGCGCATTTCTCTGCCGGCTGAAGTGTAGTTTTTATTTTTAGGGGACATGAGATGATCAAAAAAAAAAAAACACCTAAATTTTACATCTGGAATCTTATTTCTCCTAAGGTAATAAGCTTACAAAATTTACAATGTTATATTTTTGGAAATTGGACTCCTACAGACACGGTGATGCCAGTTCTGTGCAACTTTTTTATGTCAGTAACAGTGGGAAAAAAAAGCCCATGGTGAGTTAAACTCAGTATTTTTAATCCCTTAACGACCGCCCACCGTCTTTTGACGTCGGGCATTTCAGGTCGTCTTTTGGCGTCGCTGCAGACATTGGAGTTTGCGGCGCCCGGTACAGCAGCAGCGTTGAGATCGGGGCTGTACTACACATCCCTGATCCCAGCACAGCTCCCCAAGCTTTAACCCTTTGATTGCCGCAGTTTGTCACTGTAGCGCAATCAAAGGGTTTTCCTGCTCTGTCAGGTGATTGGAACGCCCGGTGACCTGACAGAGCCTGGGGAATGGCTGCACAGTCAGCGCTGGGGACCTTGTAGCCCCAGGACTGTCTGTGTAACAAGCCAGTGATCAGGGCAGACTGTGTGCTGCCCTGACTGCTGCTTGTGTCAGACTGACACAGGTTACAATGTATTAACATATATGAATTTGCTAATACATTACTATGTGTTAAAAAAAAAAAAAAACAGTTCTCCCTTCATGGGATTTAAAAAAAAAAAACAAAAAAAAACCTACACATAGGGTGACATGCATGAAGATCGGCGCATCGGACCGCCCGTTTTCAAGCTCTCGAACATGAAAGCTGCGCCTCATGTATGTTGGCGCCCGAGGTGTGCTCATACATGAGGTGTAAAGTCCCCTGCGCATCGCCAGTGTGTGAGGTGCAGTGCGGGACTTAGGCGCAGAAGGACTGCGCATATCATTTATTCCGATTCGAGACAGGCTGGAAAACAGCAAGAAATCATTAAACGTGTTAGTGAAGAGCAAAAAGAGTTGTCTCTCAAATGAATGAATAAAGAGAAAAATCAAAGCTGTCTAAAAGTGATTAAATGTATTGAAAAAGTTGATCATTTAAAATTAAAGGGAAAATATATAAGATCGCTCAAGAAATAAATCTCAGCTCCATGAGGCATGGAGTATGAATCCAAAAAATCGTTTTTATTACGTGTAAAACATTCTCTGAAAAAGCTCAAACCTACTAAAAAAATACATAAATAAAATCACTAACAAAAAATCAATAACGGCGCAACATCAGGAATTTGGATATAGAAATTGCCGGGAAATACAGTAATTCAAATTCTGTAAGCGCTTCTCATTGGTCGGCAGAAACCAGCCAATCAGAATAGGAGCGACAGTGACCCGTTATAACCTATGGAGAAATATTGACCAATCAAATGAAAAAGCGGACAGTTCAAAATACAGTAAAAAGGCAGAAAAGAGCTGATTGGTTGAGCCCAGGCGGCAGATATGAATCCACCAATCATATGTAGTGCGTCTATTTTGAGTGGAGCAAAAAGGGCGCGATAGAAGGGCGCCTTGAAAGTTATTACTGTCTATGGGAAATATTCTAGTACTGTGATTGGTTGGGGGGAAGAGGGGCTTGTCCTGCTTAGCCAATCAGCGGGTGAGCTACTTTCTCATAGAGTTCTATGGGAAAAGAAATGCAGAGCGAGCTCTGTTAGTGATTGGCTAAGTTAAAAGAGACACGGTTATTTGGGCCAATGGGAGAGCGAGCGACGCTCTTATGGGTTTTCTAATGCAATCTATAATAAAACTGTACATGGCCGAAATCAAATGATAAGACTCCCGAAGTTGTACCGATCTGTATATAAAATGATCGATAGTATGGGGGTAACGAAATTAAAGAAATAAAAATGAATTTATTGAATTAATATTTATTAGTTTATTTTCGTTACCCCCATATTATTGATCATTTTATATACACATCGGCACAACTTCGTTAGTTATCATTTGATTTCGGCCATGTACAGTTTTATTCCAGATTGCATTAGAAAACCCATAGGAGCGTCGCTCGCTCTCCCATTGGCCCAAATAGCCACGCCTCTTTTAACTTAGCCAATCACAAACAGAGCTCGCTCTGCATTTCTTTTCCCCATAGAACTCTATGAGAAGGTAGCTCAGCCGCTGATTGGCTAAGCAGGACGAGCCCCTCTTCCCCCCAACCAATCACAGTACTAGAATATTTCCCATAGACAGTAATAACTTTTAGGGCGCCCTTCTATCTCCACTCAAAATAGACGCACTACATATGATTGGTGGATTCATATCTGCGGCCTGGGCTCAACCAATCAGCTCGTCTTCATTTTTTACTGTATTTTGAACTGTCCCGCCTTTTCATTTGATTGGTCAATACTACTCCATAGGTTATAATGGTTCTCTGGCGCTCCTATTCTGATTGGTCAATACTCCTCCCTCGGATATAATGGGCCACAGTCACTCCTCTTCTGATTGGCTGGCTTCTGCCGACCAATGAGAAGAGCTTACAGAATTTGAATTACTGTATTTCCCCGCAATTCTCTATATTGCAATTCCTGATGTAGCGCCGGTCTCGGCGACAAACACGTTGTTAGGGATTTGATTGATTTATGTTTATAGAAGGTTTCAGCTCTTTTACAGAGAATGTTTTACACCTAATAAAAACGATTTATTTACTAATACTCCATGCCTCACGGCGCTGAGATTTCAGTGCCCCCATTTCTCCATAGACTACAATGGGACAAAGTAGCTCGCGCTCTGATTGGCCGGGATAGCAAAGCCCCCGCTAGCTCAACCAATCAGCTCTTTTCTGCCTTTTTTACTGTATTTTAAACTGTCTGTCCTTTTCATGTGATTGGTCAATACTTCTCCATAGGATATAATGGGCCACTGTCGCTCCTATTCTGATTGGCTGGCTTCTGCCGACCAATGAGAAGAGCTTACAGAATTTGAATTACTGTATTTCCCGGCCATTTTCTATATCGCAATTCCTGATGTTGCGCCGTTCTAGATTTTTTGTTACTGATTTTATTTATGGATTTTTTTTAGAAGGTTTGAGCTCTTTTTCAGATGTTTTACACCTAATAAAAACAATTTTTTGAAACATACTCCATGGCTCACAGAGCTGAGATGTATTTCTTTTGCGATCTTATATATTTTTCCTTTAATTTTAAATGATCCACTTTTTCACTACATTTAATCGTTTTTAGACAACTTGATATTTATCTTTATTAATGAAATAATTTTATAGACAACTCATTTTTAGTATTGTACAGTTTTAACAGTTGACCTAGAGCACATTTTGCCCCATTCCATTATGTTCTAGCTTCACTGCGCCTCCTCCGGCTCAGGTAGACCACATTCAATGCGCCGCACTTTGTCGACCTGTGATCATGCATACCTTGGAGTATTCGAATGTGGTGCGTCCCGCCCCAGAACGCCCACACCGCGCCCATTGCACGCCCCTTCATGTTAGACGCATCCGAAAGTGGCGAAGGCTGCGCCTAACATCGCATCCCTGCGTCCGACAGTGGATTCAGAGCAGTGAGGCGCAGTTTCCGCCAGAAATTGGGCGCAAATCCCAATCATACATGTCGCCCATATTAGGTATCCACATGACCGTAATAACCTGTAGAATTAATCTAACAAGTGTGAAATGTGAATGGTGTAACAAAAAAAAGATAAAAAAACCAAAAATTTTTAAGAATTGAAAAAAAAAATATTTAGAAATGAACTTAAACTATTCCTCCATGAAGTGCAAGTCGTCTAGAATAAAACGAGGCCTCATACAACTGCGTCATTGACAAAATAAAAAAGTTACAAATGTTGAAATGCAAAGAGGCAAAAACTAAAAAAAAATTTCTGGTCATTAACTACTTTTCAGGCGTTTGGCTTAATCTTCATTTCTTTTAACTTTCACATTAAGTCCTCTTGAGATACTTGACCACTATGGGGTACACTTACTTATATACCCTTTTGTATTATAAAAAACAAACAAACACAGAAGGGTGTACCAAGATGGCGGTTCTATTACTTCCTATCTGAGGCAGGAAGTAAAAGAAACAGTAACATGGCAATCATGGAAGCCTTCTTTAGCTTCTAGCTGTCATGGTATCCAGTCAGCACCCTGTAATGGGACGAGGGGGGTGGCTGATCCGAGTGAGGTATGGTGGACAGCCACCACCTTTGTAGCGGACATAGGCTGGAAACACACAACATAGGACAAAAAACTGTTGGAAAGTCGGCGCTTTTGTCTGATGCACAACCGCAGTTCTTGTCACTGTATGCAAAACGCCGGCGGATCATACAACATGTTCCTAAATCCGACAGCGACAGAAAATGAGCTAAAGAAAAGCGACCTGTGTAGTTGACATTTTTCCATTAAAATCTATGGGTTTGCAAGACAGTTGGAGTTTCAAAATACTAAAACTGCTGTTTTGGTGTGTGGACTTAGCCTTACTGATCAAACCTTCTACAAATAGGACCTTACCGACACCAGGACATACTCACAACTGTCGGCAAGGGGTTAAACACCTGGGTGCGGGCTGTATATCTGCATGGATGTTTTAGAACCAATTGTGCAGCTACACAGGTGGAAAGCGATTGTAGGTAATAGCGGACTCTCTTCTCAGAACGGCAGTGACTGTTTATTACCATCCCTGCCTTCTCCCTGTTCACACCAATAGGAAGGAGGCCTGGAAGTCATGTAACCACAGAAGCTGCTGGGTCATATGAAATCAGCTCTGCAGTCAGTGCTGGGGGGCTAGGTTTCCCTGTGACTGAGGATAATACATCTGCTTCATAGGTAATTAAGGAGAAAAAAAAAAGGCACAATATAAAATGCCCCCAGAGGTCTTTTTTGACCGTATAGAGGGCACAATAAAATCACTGAACAAAAGACTGAGGCTACGCCCACACAGCACACGAAAACGCTCAGATTTCGAAACCGCCAAAAATCCAACTATTTATCCAGCCCATAGACTTTAATAGAAAAAATGAATTGTAGATAGTTTCTGGCACCGGCAGTTTAAGAACATGTTCTATAATTTGCCAGTCTCCTAATCAATTGTAGGGGCCACCGGCAAAAAAAAACACAAAACAAAACAAGAACTGACCATGATTTTTGCAAATACAGTGACAAAAACCACAGTCGTTCATCAGATAAAAAAAGGCCGGCTTTGAAAGCTTTTGTCTGATGCTGTGTGGAGCTATCCTAGCAGTCCAACCCAAAACTTTAAGCTCTGCCCCCAATAACCTTAAAACTTCTTATCACCCTGTTTCCCCGAAAATAAGACAGCGTCTTATATTAATTTTTGCTCCTAAAGATGTGCTACGTCTTATTTTCAGGGGGTGTCTTATTTTTCCATGAATAAATTATAGCATGCTATAGTATGTGTGTGTGTATATATATCTCAAAGTTTAGAGTCACAAACCATAGGATATATGTATGTAAAGGACATTTTATGGCAGCTGCAGTGACTTATCTCAAAGGATGACAAATGTCACATGCTGGGATCCATGGAACTAGAAGTTTCAGCATGCCCTTTCAGCCGACCTGTGAGATGTGTGTGTGTCAGTATCATTGCTGTGTCCTCCCCCCTTTATTACTTACATGTACTTTCTGTCTACTCTCCTTTGGATGTTTGGGACCTGTGATATCAGTCACATGACCTCCCTTCACAGGTCCTTCAACCCTCTAATGATTTCCACTATGTCTTATTTTCAAGGGGTGCCTTATATTTGGGAATTCAACAAAATCTCTGCTATGTCTTATTTTCAGGGGTGTCTTATTTTTGGAGAAACATGGTATATAAAGATATCCATAACCGAAAAATCACAATTCTGTTCCCCCCCTCATCTAAAAAACAAAATTATATTAGAAAATAAAGCATAATTAGTAGAATAACCAAGCAAATGAAAGCGTTATGAAGAGGGAACGAGCTGATCAAACATTGACAACACAGCTCTGGCTTCATGGTTCAGCCACCAATGCTCCATTTTCCTCGTTAGTATAGTGGCAAGTATCCCCATCTCTTTGGTGAGGTTCACTCTGTATTTTTTTCCTTTGTCCAGATGATTTTCCTCGTTAGTATAGTGGCGAGTATCCCCATGGCTTGGGCTGAGTTCATATTGCAATTTTTTATTACTTACATTTGTTGAAAAGAAAAAAAAAAATTAAAACCCCAGCAGCAGCAACACCACACATTTCTTTTTACCCCTGAACCATCATTTCGCTGCAGAAGGAGGGGTTTTGCGGCTCCAAGCACCGCAGCGCAGGTAGGAACAGAGTTGTACTTAATAGCGCTGATCCTAGCACAGTCTCTGTGAGCGCTGGGAAGCAGAGGAAACCCCTGATCCCCAGCGCTTAACCCTTTAATTGCCGCAGTCCATGACTTTAGCATAAGCTAAGAGCATTCCCCTGCTCCTTCTGGTGATCAGGATTCCGGGTGACCCAACGGAGCCAGGGAATATCTGTAGCGTCAGGCCTGGGAACATAGACTTCCCCAGGGCTGTCTGTATAGGAAGCCTGTGGTCAGGGCACAATGTGTGCTGCCCCGACTGCTGTCTGTGTCACACTGACATACTGTGCTGTATTAGCATACATGAATATGCTATTACTAAATGTGAATGGTGTAAAAAAAAAAAAAAAAAAAAAAAAAAAAAAAAATTAAAAATTTTAAACAAAAATGATAAATAAAAATGTAAATAAATTCTGTGGTACATTTGTAAACTCAAACCAAAAATACAACTTCTCCCGGATAAAACAAGTCCTCATACAACTGCATCACTGTTACGACTGTTAAAACGCAGGGAGGCTAAAACTACAAAATTTTGCTGACTCATTAAGTACTTTTCAGGCTGGAGGACTTCAGGGGTTAATTAACTCAAATGTGACAGATTTCACTTGATGAACCTCTTAAGGCTATGTTCACACGGCTTAAAATGGGCCATATTTCGGTCCGTAATTACGCGCCGAAGTGTGTCAATTACGGACCGAAATACGGCCCATTCATTACGGTAATTCACAGTTCTCATAGAGAACTATGGATTACGTCTCCTCTCCCCCGCCGGGCGGGGAGATAATTCACATGTCACTTTCTAGCGGCGTATACGCGCCGCTAGCAGTGATAGTCTATGGGCCGGCGAAGTGCCGGCCCCCTGCTTACTCCCCCGCTCCCGCCCCGCGGCGTAATTGCGGGGCGTAATTACGTCCCGCAATTAAGCCGTGTGAACATAGCCTTAGGGTAGGGTCACACGGTGTATTTGCAGGGCGTAATTACGCCCCGCAATTACGCCGTGTGGCCGGCGCCTCGCCGGCCCATAGACTTGCATTACCAGTGGCGTGTATATGCCGCTGGTAATTCACATGTCAATTATCTCCCCCCTCGGCGTATTCGCTGAGCAGAGAGAGGAGACGTAATCCATAGTTCTCTATGAGAACTGTGGATTACCTTAATGACTGGGACATATTCCTGCCGTAATTCGCGCACTCCGGCGCATAATTACGGACTGAAATACGGCCCATTTTAAGCCATGTGAACATGGCCTTAGGCTGCTTTCACATTGAGTGGTTTTGGTGCGTTTTCAAGTATAAACCTAGTAGTGGTGTTTCTGTTCCGCGCTCTCCGTGCAGAATCCGCGACAGGTTAGGTTTACTCTGTGGGTCGATGCAATTACGGTGATTATTTATTTTTGCTTTTTTATGCTGAAGTGAAAAAAAAAAAAAAAAAGTGTAAAACAATATTTTTGTATCGCTGTCTTCTGATGGCCATAACTTTATTTTGCCACATACAGAGCTGATTAAGGGCTTTTTTTGCAGACGTTTTTATTGGTACCATTTTATATGCATTTTTGATCACTTCATTCCATTTTATGCAGTGGGATTAATGAAAATTGCTATTCTGTAACTTTTTTTTTTTTTTTACAGTGTTCACCATGCAGGTTAACGTGACAGATTTATAGGGTAGATGTTACGCACGTGGCGATGCCATATATGTGTACTTTATTTCAGATTTTTTTTTGGAGGGCGATTGGCATTTGTGAAGGCTAAAGGGCGGAGTACGTGTTTTTATTTTACTTTTCTGATAGGGGACTTGTAACGGTGATCTTTAGATCACGGTCACAATGGAGAGCAGTACTGTTGTGTACTGCTCTCCATGGCAACTGTCAATCACTGTGCCCAGCTATACCCACAGGGCACAGCAAGGGATAGTGATGTCACAGACTGCAAAGGCTTCCAGGCCATCAGGGAAGCAATCGTGAGCCGCAATCGTGCTGCGGCTGCTCTGATGGGGGCAGAGGGAGCTCCCTCCCTTTGTCTTTCCCTTAGCTGCCATGATTGATGGTGGCTGCTATGGGGGTTAATGGCCCGTGGCCGGAGTTGGCGATGCTGCATGAGCTCAGCTGCAATATTCATCTGATCCTATGTCGCGACCGTGCAGGCCCCGTTTGAGCGCCCGCACGATGTCCAGGATGTACCTGTACGTCCATTTGTGGGAATGGGTAAAAATAAATACATCACAACGTGTGACCCCCGGCCTCAGATCTCCATTCACACTCAACTTCAGATTTCATCACACCTGGTTTACCTGTGCAGCCATTACCAGGACTCTCCACGCACGGACGCAGCGCAGCACCTTCCACAGAGCGAGCGGACGCGGGGATGTGAAATAGATGGATTTTATTCTACTAGCTTTAATTACAGTGCTCGTTTGTCAAAATGAAAACAAGTTTACAAAACAGTTTATTACGATTACAATTATGTTTGATCAAAGTAAAGAGGAAGAAAAAAAGATTTCAACTTATCGAATGGCAAATCTGAGCCTTGCAGCCAGAGGCATGCCGCCAGGGAATGCTCCAGACACCGGGGAGCGCTGCACTCAACCATGGAATGACTGCGTCAGGCGCAGCGGCGGCTATAGGAGGTGCATACGGGCCACCACCGAGTACCCTCTAATGAATGCCCAACATCCTGTCTTCAGCTCTACAGTACAACAAGGCTGAGCTCCACAACAAAGTGCCCATAAATGAAAACCCAACATCTGGCTTCAGTTCTACAACACAACGAGGCTGAGCTCCACCCATTCAGAGGGCCACCACAAAGAATCCACTGAGGGAAGTGGTGCCCAATAGCTGGCATTTACTTCTACAACTGTAAAACTGTTCTGCACAACTAGGCTGAGCTCCACCGGCCTGGAGAGCCACTACAACCACCAACGGAAACGGGTGCCGAACAGATACCCAACACCTGGTCTATAGTTCAACAGCCACTACAACCCCCAAAAACAACCCACTAATGAGGGAAGTAGTGCCCAATGGATACCCAACATGTGGTCTATAGTTCTACAAATGCCCTACAAAACTAGGCTAAGCTCCACCCACCTGGGGAGCCACTACAACCCCCAAAACAACCCACTAATGAGTGAAGTGGTGCACAATGGATGCTCAACATCTAGTCTACAGTTCTGTCTGGAGAGTCACCACAATCACCAAGAACTCGCGCACTGAGGAAAGTGGTGCCCAATAGTTACTCATCTGGTCTACAACACCCCTAGACAACTAGGCTGAGCTCCACCGGCCTGGGGCGCCACTATAGCCACCTAGAGCCCACCGGGGGAAGTGGTGCCCAATGGATACCCAACATCTGGTCTTCAATTCTACAACTGCCCTACACAACTAGGCTGAGCACCTGCCTGGAGAGCCACGACAACCAGCAAGAACCCTCCACTGAGGGACATGGTACAGAACACCTTCCATGTCTAGGCCGCTCTCCACCTGCCTGGAGAGCCATGTCAACCTCCCAAAAACTCACATGTGAGGCAAGTGGTGCACAATGGATGCTCAGCATCTGGTCTAATATTCCTATGCAACAAGGTTGACCCTCACTTGCCTAGTAAGCCAAGTGAGGCTTGCCCAGTAAGGGAAGTAAAAGACAATGGGTACCCAACAGCTACATGAGCCCTAGACAACTAGACTGAGCTCTACCTGCTTGGAGAACCACCACAAACACCAAGAACCTAACAAGGGAAGTGGTGCACAGTGGATACCCAACATCTGGGCTATAGTGCTACAACATCCCTTCATAACCTGGAGCAGACCTCCTCACCACTGATCTATGTAGGTGCCTTGGTATCTGGGGAGGCCCCTGAGAACCACATCTGATCTATGGACGTCTCACTGAGCTCACAAGACCCTACAAGCAAGTACAATAAGCTTGCAAGTACTCTATGCCACCCCCTCAGCCTTTGGGGCCGAGTCCACAGCCTACCATGCAGTGGCCCCTAGTTTTCCGGTGACAGATGCCATGTAATCACATTGTAGAACCCCAATCTGTGACCCAATACCCCTCTACAAATCTCACACAGCTATTCAGGGGAGGCAGACATGACAGTGGCCAAAATGAGCATTCCCTAGAGTGCAGCTTATACCATCAGAGGGGTTTGGCCCAAAGGAAAGGAAAAAAAAAAAAAAAAAAAAAAAAAAAAAACACACACTGGCGTGGACTACCACACCAAGCCACAGAATGGCTGTAATTTCAAGTAGATCCAACAGAGGAGTCTCCAGGAAGAGGACGTATGGACTAGAACTCTGCAGCGAATCATGCGACCTCCAGAAACCCTTATGCAGCTGCAGTGGCCGCCCCACCAGGAGAAGGGGTCACTTTGCTTTCAGTCGTGGCTTGCCGCCTTCTAGGTTAACACTGGAGCGCAAACGGAAGAGGCTGCAAAATGTAGACAGATCCAGCAGCATCGCAAGTACTGGAACCTGCCCTGTAACCATGCAAAAAAGTAAGAGCATCAAGCTGAACACCCAGGTCAACGTCACGGGCCAACCCAATCTACTGTCTGAAGGCATCCAGGGGGCACAATTTGGAGCCACCTCCCCCACCCCACCCCCCACCCTCCAAACAGCCCTGGTGCACGCGGTCCACGGTCAGCTAGTGAGGTATACTGGCAATGTGTCCTTATAACCGAGTCATTTTATAGCGACTAAGGCAGCCTTGATGGCGCGCGGATTCTCTACCCTTCTAGAGCTACACGTGGTATCATTCCGATGACGATAAAAAATAAACAGCGAGTGATATTGCATAGAACGAGGAACCGCCTCGTCCGAACCAAAAACAGAAGAAAAAAAAAACTATTTACATTAAATAAGACACCTAACTTATCAGGCTCCTCGCTGCCACCACGGTGTCGGGCGACACCTACTGCGAAGAGCGGACTGCTTCCGGCACGCAACACCGCAAAGAAGAACAGTTTGCCAAGTTAGAGAGAAGCGGAGAGGAAGGAATAGTAAAAGGGGCATGAAAAGGAGACGGGGCAAAAAAAAAAAAAAAAACACCAGAGGGGAGGGAAAAATAAAAAATATATATAGTATGAAGTTGATTGGTGGTTTCATTTCTGGCACTGAAGCTGATTGGACAACCAGTCGAGGCCTTCATAGAGCCCGTCGCCGCTGGTGGCGCAGGTGGCCTGAATGTACCAGTTTCTATGGCGGAGCGAGTGAAGTCCTAACTTATCTGTAATCTCTGCTGCATTCATAGCGTTGGGCAGATCCTAGAAAAAAGAACAGCGTTTTAGTCTACAGCCACTCCAAACTAAAGGGAGTGTTCCAACAAGGACACTACCGCTTTCATGGTGATTACAGGGGTGATCCTGTGAGGACAATGCCACGGTCATGTGATAAGGGTGCTCCAACGATGACACTACTGCGGTCATGTTATTATAGGGGTGCTCCAACAAGGACACTACCATGGTCATGTGATTATAGGGGTGCTCCAACAAGGACACTACCATGGTCATGTGATTATAGGGGTGCTCCAACAAGGACACTGCCATGGTCATGTGATTATAGGGGGCTTTCCCAACAAGGACCATGCCATGGTCATGTGATTATAGTGGTGCGCCACCCAAGGGGCACTGCCATGGTCATGTGATTATAGGGGTGCGCCAACAAGGACACGGGCCCTGGTCATGTGATTTATAAAGGGGGGCGCCAACAAGGCACCTGCCATGGTCATGGAATATAGGGGTGCTCCAACAAGGACAAATGCCATGGTCCCTGTATTATAGGGTGCTCCCAAAAAGGACACTACTGCTTCATTGATTTATAGGGTGCTCCAACAAGGACACTACTGCGGTCATGTGATTATAGGGGTCGCCCTATACAGGTCAGCTCATAACTAGCTACGAGCTTGCCATGTCACGGAATGAGAGGGCCGCGTTTGCGCCATCCTCGTATTCATGCCTATGTGATTTCTGAACATAGTCGGCACGCTCACTCAGCACTACAAGGAGCTCCCACAGAAATGAATGTAAATGTGACTTTGTGGAAACAATGAGCCACCGTCAGCTCAACACGACCGCTACCAACCTGTTTGTTGGCGAAGACTAACAAGACGGCGTCTCGGAGTTCGTCCTCTGCCAACATTCTCATCAGCTCCTCCCTGGCCTCATTCACCCGCTCCCGATCGTTGCTGTCCACCACGAAGATCAGCCCTGAAAAACAAGAGCAGCCACATGACAGCCCCACCTGCTGCCGTCTGAAAACCAGCAAATATACAGGCCAGTCACATTATTATGACCACTGGGTTATAGCTAGAGTGACCGCCGTCTGCAGCCTGGACAGCAGCTAGACGGAGGGGGGAGAGACTCCATAAGGTCCTGGTAGGTTGACACAGGTACCTGGAGCCGACTGCAACCACAGCTGCTGGAGGAGCCATAGAGCCAACACCACCATCCCGGGGCCCCCCTCCCCCCATCTGACTGCACCCACAGCTGTGGAGGGCCCCTTAAAAGCCACCACCGCCATCCAGGGCCCCACAAAGCTGACTGCAAACCCCCAAACTGTGGGGAGCCCTAGAGCCCAAAACCACCATCCAGGGGCCCCCCATGCCCGAACCGCACCCACAGCTGCTGGGGGGGGCCATAGAGGGCCAAAAAACCCCAAAAATCCAGGGGCCCCCCAAGTGCCATAACCCCCCCGCTTCCCGGGGGAACCCAAAAAGGGCCCAAAACCACCCTCCGGGGCCCCACATGCTGACTGCAAACCCCACGCTGGGGGGGGGGCCCTAGAGCCCAAAATCACCATTCCCGGGCCCCCCAAACGTAGGTTTCAAGGTGCCGGTGACATCCGTCTGCCCGGGGGCCCAAACACAGTTTTTATTAGTAGAGATGCATGGGCATCCTTGTTCTGGGCCCCATAAACAGTAGGGTTTGTTGAAAATTTCAGGACCCTCCCCTCGCTCCGGGTCCCCATACACTTTTTTTACAAGGGGGGGAAAATCCGTTGTCTCCGGGGGCCCCATAAAAAGTAAGGTTTTGCAAAGGGCTTTATATTCCCTTGCCTGGGGGCCCCTACACCTGGGGTTCCCCTGTTAGACACAAACTGGTCATTTTTCGGGGCCCCTTTTTTCCTGGGGAAAGCTAATAAAAAGATCCCAAAACAGCCTATCACACCTTTTTTTAAAAACCCCCAAGCCAACCCTCCCACATGGGGTTCCTTCATGACTGTTTACATTTGGGGGCAGGGAATGGGTCATAAAAAAATGGACTTTCCTGAGTCCCCATGAAAACCTCCCCCAATATTACCATTTCCAAAAACCCCCTTAAACCATGCCCCACCAACCCGGGCACCTACCTTTTGTTTTTTCTGGAAGGGATTGGAAAGCCACAGGGGTCGGATCTTGTCCTGCCCACCCACGTCCCAGACAGTGAAGCTGATATTCTTATACTCTACAGTCTCTACATTAAAACCTGGAAGAGAAGGGTGGGTGATGAGAGGGGAAGGGGGGCATAGCACGGAGGACGGATGGACGGGCACACAGGGGCACCTACCTATGGTGGGGATGGTGGTCACAATCTCTCCCAGCTTCAGCTTGTACAATATGGTGGTCTTGCCGGCGGCATCCAGCCCGACCATCAGGATCCTCATCTCTTTCTTGCCAAAGAGGCCTTTGAACAGGTTGGCAAACATATTCCCCATGATGGAACCGTGACGGCGTCAGATACGGCAAGAAGATCTGTGCGGGGAGAGATCAGTGCGATGACCGGGGGTATGAAAAAATAATTAAGTTCTAATCGACCCTTTTACCAATAAACAAGTGACACAATCGGTGGCGTCGCGTCTGATCTACCAAAACCCGACATGGTTTATCCCGTCCGCTCAACACCAAAGGGAAACAAGGGGTATCTGCCCCAACCATGAACGCGAATGGGGGCTTCCACCAAGCCTGCAGGGCATTGTGGGACCACATGTTTCATCCAAACATCCCCCACATCCAGGCCTACGAATGAGAAGGGTACTAGAGCTGCATGTAGTCCCCATAACTCACTGGGGCTTCCGACCGTCAGCAGAGATGTGAGGCGGCCATTGTTCGCTGCGCCGTCTACCAGAGGCAGCAGCACCAGAACGAGCGGTCAGGAGCTGGCGAGCCAGGCATCCATCTGAGCCCCACACCCAAGGCGAGGGCCAAACAAGGGAGAGGGCAGGAGCCGGGGTTTACTGCTGCCTCGGACTCCCAGATATTAAGCCTGGGTCACGTCTATTTGGAACCGCATCCGCTTCACAGGGGACGCTGCTGACTCCCGGGGGCTCTGCTGATGGGCTGCACCATTTTTTCAGTCTTTCACAACTAGAATCTGCAAAATGGGACCTTAAACTGGGCCTCACTGCACCCCCCCCCCCCCCCCCCCCCCCAAAACTCACGACCCTGGAACGTCCTGCTAGTCCGAGCATTCCCCACCTCTGCTGATTGCACCATTCTTGGTTCTCTTCAACATGGGTTTTACAAACATTTCATACCGGGGCTTCAAAACTTCTGCAGATACGAGATGAGGTGGCGGTCGGGTGACCGCGCCGATATCCTCTACCTCACTGGTACAGCCGCTGGATGAGTTAGGCCAGCAGTGAGCATAGACTGCCACACCCAGCAGACCACGCCTCAGCGGCTGGAGAGCCCGGCGTTCACAGACAGCAGACCCTGAATGACATGGGATGACGCTCATGACACGGTCAGCGAGTGCAGCGGATTACTCCATCCGGCTCCACTCCCTGCTGCGCTCTTCTCCTCCCTCCGATCCCCCCCCCGCAACAAGATCCCAGGGTACAGCTGCAAGCCTAAGGAAAGGATCCAGAGCCGCCATGTCACTGCTTCTATTACTTCCTCCTCTCTGCAAGAACCATCCAACCCACTCCTCCATCATCTCGCAGCCTTCCTTTCTCCATCATTCCCCATGTCCCCCCTCGGACCCCCTTTCCCCCTCTGCCGCCCCCCCCCCGCCGCTCCCCCTTCCCCCCCCCCCCTGCCACCCCTCGCGCCTCCCCCCTCCCCCCCCGCCACCCCCTTTCCCTTTTCGTGCCTTCCCGGCCTCCCGTCCCTCCATCATCTGCCTCTGGTCCCGTCCCCCCATCATTGCCTCTGGGCCCCCCGTCCCTCCCCTCATCTGCCTCTCGGGCCTCCGTCCCCATTTTCTCGCCTCTGGCCTCCCGCCCTCCATCATCCGCCTCTCGCCCCCTCCCTATATCTCGCCCTTCGGCCTCCCGTCCCTCCTTTATCTCGCCCTGGTCCCCGTCCTCCATCATCTCGCCTCTCGGCCTCCCGTCCCTCCATCATCTCGCCTCTCGGCCTCCCGTCCCTCCATCATCTCGCCTCTCGGCCTCCCGTCCCTCCATTCCGCCTCCGGCTCCCCCCCTCCCTCATCTCGGGTTCGGCCTCCCCCCCCTCATCATTCGCCTCTCGCCTCCCGTCCCCCATCATCTCGCCTTCGGGCCCCCCGCCTCCTATCTCGCCCCTCGGCCTCCCTCCCCCCCCAAACTCGCCTCTGGGCCTCCCGTCCCTCCTCAATTTCCCCCTCGGGCCTCCCGTCCCCCACATCTCGCCTCCGGCCTCCCTCCTCCTCATCTCCCTCTCGGCCCCCCTCCTCCTCATCTCGCCTCTCGGCCTCCCTCCCCCCATCCTCCTCTCGTCGTCCCTCCCATCCCCCGCCCCCTCGGCCTCCCGTCCCCCCATATCCGCCCTGGGGTCCCGTCCCTCCTCTATCGCCTCTCGGCCTCCCGTCCCTCCTCTATCGCCTCTCGGCCTCCCGTCCCTCCTCTATCGCCTCTCGGCCCCCTCCCCCCATCATCCCCTTGCCCCCCCGTCCTCCATCATCTCGCCCTCGGGTCCCGTCCCTCCCTTCTCGCCTTCGGCCTCCCCTCCCCCCTTTTATCGCCTCTCGGCCTCCTGTTCCTCCATCTCTTCTCTCATCTCCCGGCCTGTCATTCTCTGCCGCCCAAACGCCGTCCCGCTGGCTCACCTTCCTCCGTCGCGGATGGCGCTTGTTTCCCCCGGTGACGGCCCCTCCCCCGCAGCCCCGGGTTTTTTCCACGTCTCTGAGGGGTTTTTATCCGGGGACAAAATGGGGGAGCCGGGGGCCACGTCAGAGCGGGGAGTACGCGCTGCGTCGTTTACGTGCGTCATTAACATGGCGACCGGAAGTAGGTGGGCGGAGCTGCGGGGGGAAATTCAGATGGCCCAAACGGGCCGGGGGGGGGTCACTGAGGGTGCCGAGTGAAAGGGGGAACGTGTGATGCGGTGTCACTGTAGTAATGGAGGTCTCTCTATTGGAGGAGGGGCTTTTCCCTATGAAAATGACATTCTGTATTGGGGGGAGATGCGTCATAGTTAATGGAGGGTTTTAGTGTAAAGGTTCTATTGGGGGAAGTGCTGCTTATGGTAATGGTGGCTTGATTGGGGAGGTATGTCACTTTGGTATGCAGGTTCTTTTGGGGGGGGCCTGTAAAAAATGATAATGCATCTTGTATTGGGGGGGAGATGCTGTCACTATGTTAATGGAGGTCTCTAGTGATAAAAGGTCTCTATTGGGGGAAGTGCTGTCTCTATGGTAATGGTGGTCTCTGTATTGGGGGAAGCGCTGTTTCTGTAGTGACGGAGGTCTCTGTATTGGGGGGGGGCGCTTCGTAGGAAGGTGGTCTCTGTAAAGGGGGGAGGCGCTGCTTATGGTTTTGGGGGTCTCTGTAATTGGGGAGGTGCTGTCTCTGGGAAGGGGGTTGTGTTTTGGGGAGAGCTTCTCTATGGGAAAATTTTGGTCCTGTAAAAAGGGGGGGCGCTGTCTTATGGTAATGGGGGTCTCTGTAAAGGGGGGAGGCGCTGTCCCTGGTAATGGGGGTGGCCTGTCCCATGGGAAAGGGGGTCGGTTTTTGGGGGGATGCTGTTTTTAGGGAATGGTGGGCTTGTACTGAGGGGGGCGCATCTCTATGGTAATGGGGGGGGCTTGTATTGAGGGGGGTTTTTATCTTATGGTAATGGGGGCTCTGTATTGGGGAGGTGTATCCTTGGGGAATGGCGGTCTCTGTATTGGGGGAGGCGCTGTCATATGTTAATGGGGGGTTCGTAGTGACAGGTTTCCCGTATTGAGGGGGGGCTTCTCTAGGTAATGGGGGTCTCTGTATTTGGGGGGGGTATCTCTAGGTAAAGGCGGGGCTTTATTGGGGGGCGCTACCCATGGTAAAAAGGGGTTTTGTTGGGGGGCGCTTCTTTGGTAATGTGGTCTCTGTATTGGGAGGGCATCTCTATGGGAAGGCGTCTTGTATTGAGGGAGGGTATCTCTATGGTAAAAGGCGGTCTCCCGTATTTTGGGGAGGGGGCTATCATGGGAATGGCGGTTTGATTGGGGAGGGCGCTAATTTTATGGGAAGGCGGGTCTCGTATTGGGGGGGAGCTATCTCTTTGGGAATGGGGTCTCTGATTGGGTGGGTTCCCTTTTCTAGGTAAGGCGGTTCTGATTTAGGGAGGCAAATCTCGATGGTAATGGGGGTCTCTGTATTGGGGCAGATGCTATCTCTATGGTAATGGTGGTCTCTGTATTGGGGGGGGGCGATCTTATGGTAATGGCGGTTTGAATTTAGGGAGGGCCCTCTCATGGTAAGGTGGCTCTATGATCGATTTTTGTCTATTGGGGGGACGCTGTCTCTATTTAATGACCTTTATTGGGGAGGCGCTATTCCCGTGGTAATGGTGGTTCCCGTTTTGGGTGAGGCGTGTCACATGGTAAAGGTGGGTTTTGTATTTAGGGGGGCCCATCTTTGGGAAAGGGGGTCCTAGTTTTTATGAGGTCTGTTTTTGGGGGGGGAGCTGTCTCTATGGTAATGACCTTTATTGAGGGAGGCGCTATCTCTCTGGTAATGGTTCTTGTATTTGGGGGAGGGGCCCGTCCTAGGTAATGGTGGTCTCGATTGGGTGGGCATTGTACATGGTAATAGTGGTTCTGATTGTGGGGGGTGCGTCTCCATGTAATGGGGGTCTCTGATTGGGGGAGATGATCTCAGGTAATGCGTCCTTATTGGGGGAGATGCATTCTATGGTATTGGGGGTCTTGTATGAGGGGGGCACTACTCTGGGAATGGGGGTCTCTGTTTGGGCAGTGCATCTCAAAGGAAGGGGTCTCTGTATTTGGGGGAGGGCGTCACTATGGTTTTGGCGGGCTCTGTATTGGGGAGGCCCTCTCTATGGTAATGGGGGCTCTGTGACGAGGTCTGTTATTGGGGGAGCCTGTTCTTGGAAAAAACCTTCTTATTGGGGAGGCCTATCTCTGTGGAAATGGTGGTCTTTATTGGGGGAGCGCGTCCTAGGTAAGGTGGGTTTTTATTGGGTGAGGCATTGTCCTGGTAATATGGCCTTTTAGTGGGAGGTGCGTCTCCTGGTAAGGGGGTTCTGTATTGGGGAGATCTTCTCTTTGGTAATGGGGGCTTGTTTCGTGGGGGGGCACTGTCACTATGGTAATGGTGGTTTTTTAGTGGAGATGTGTTCCCCCCGGGAATGGGGGGTCTCTGTATTGGGGCAGATGCTATTTCTATGGTAATGGTGGTCTCTGTATTGGGGGAGGCGCTGTCACTATGGTAATGGCGGTCTCTGTATTGAGGGAGGCGCCGTCACTATGGTAATGGCGGTCTCTGTATTGAGGGAGGCGCCATCTCTATGGTAATGGTGGTCTCTAGTGATGGAGGTCTCTCTATCGGTTAAGACGCTATCTTTATGGTAATTGTGGTCTCTGTATTGGGGGAGGCGCTGCCACTATGATAATGGCAGTCTGTGTATTGGGGCAGATGCCATCTCTATGGTAATGGTGGTCTCTGTATTGGGGGAGCCGCTGTCTCTATGATAATGGCGATCTCTGTAATGGGGGAGGCGCTGTCTCTATGGTAATGGTGGTCTCTGTATTGGGGGAGGTGCTGTCTCTATGGTAATGGTGGTCTCTGTATTGGGGGAGATGCTGTCTCTATGGTAATGGTGGTCTCTGTATTGGGGGAGGCGCTGTCTCTATGGTAATGGTGGTCTCTGTATTGGGTGAGGCACTGTCTCTATGGTAATGGTAGTCTGTATTGTGGGAGGTGCTGTCTCCATGGTAATGGGGGTCTCTGTATTGGGACAGATGCTGTCTCTATGGTAATGGGGGTCTCTGTATTGGGGGAGATGCTGTCTCTATGGTAATGGTGGTCTCTGTATTGAGGGAGGTGCTATCTCTATGGTAATGGTGGTCTCTGTATTGAGGGAGGTGCTATCTCTATGGTAATGGCGGTCTCTGTATTGGGTGAGGCGCTGTCACTATGTTAATGGAGGTCTCTGTATTGAGGGAGGCGCTATCTCTATGGTAATGGCGGTCTCTGTATTGAGGGAGGCGCTATCTCTATGGTAATGGCGGTCTCTGTATTGAGGGAGGCGCTATCTCTATGGTAATGGCGGTCTCTGTATTGGGTTAGACGCTATCTCTATGGTAATGACGGTCTCTGTATTGGGTGAGACGCTATCTCTATGGTAATGACGGTCTCTGGATTGGGGGAAGCGGTCTCTATGGTGATGGGGGTCTCTGTAGTGATGGAGGTCTGTATTGGGGGAGGCACTGTCTCTATGATAATGGCGGTCTCTAATGATGGAGGTCTCTGTGTTGGGGGGGTGCTGTCTCTATGGTAATGGAGGTCTCTGTGTTGGGGAAGGTGCTGTCTCTATGGTAATAGAGTAGCCTGGTCCACAGCTTTACCAAATAGTTTCCTGAAACAAGGGAGAACACAGCACACAATTACTATGAGGATGAGTAGATGCAGACCATCACAATCCCCATTTGAGCTAAAGCTCCCTGCCATCCCTTTAGCCAACTAAACCAATCTCCCCCAGGGTCAGTGATGCCTGAATTCCTTCTAAGTTTATCCGAGAGATCTGCCAACTTTTTAATGGCCACAGTCACTTTACCGTTTGGTCCTGTATTGTCTGGGCTGAAAGTACAATAGATTTCCCCTTTCATTTTGCACACTCCTCCTTTTTCGGCCAACACCATGTCCAGGGCCATCCTGTTCTCCCAGGTTCCAGCAGAGGTTGGGCCCTCCTGATCTACCAGGCTACAGCAGAGGTGGTCTCCTTCTGATCTGCCAGGCTACAGCAGAGGTGGTCTCCTTTGATCTGCCAGGCCCACAGCAGAGGTGGTCGTCTCCTGATCTGCCAGGCTACAGCCGAGGTGGTCTCCTCCTGGGTCTGCAGGCTACAGCAGAGGTTGTCTCTCCTGATCTGCCAGGCTACAGCAGGTTGTCTCCTCCTGATCTGCCAGGCTACAGCAGAGGTTGGGACCTCTTGATCTGCCAGGCTTTTCAGCTGAGGTTGGGCACCTCCTGATCTGCCAGGCTTACAGCAGAGGTTGGGCCCTCCTTTATCTGCCAGGCTACAGCAGGGTTGGGCCCTCCTGATCTGCCAGGCTACAGCAGAGGTTGGCCCTCCCTGATCTGCCAGGGCTACGCAGAGGTTGGCCCTCTGATTGCCCGGGTTCCGGAGGTTGGGGGCCCCCTGATCTCCCAGGCTACGCAAGGTTTGGGGCCCCCTGATTTCCCAGGTACAGCAGGGGTTGTCTCCTCCTGAGTGCAGGTAAGCAGAGGTTGTTCTCCTGATGTGCCGCTCAGCAGAGGTGGTTTTTCCCTGTTTCCCCAGGCTACAGCAGGGTTGGGCCTCTGTTCCCCCGGGGGTACAGAGAGGTTGGGCCCCCCTGATCTGCAGGTACAGCAGAGGTTGGGCCCCCTGATTGCCGGGCTACAGAAAGGGGGGTTCCTCCGATCTCCCGGTTCAGAGGGGTTTTTCCCCCCCTGATCTGAAGGTACAGCAGAGGGGTCTCCTCCTGATCTCCCAGGTACACAGGGTTGGGCCCTCCGATCTCCCAGGCTACGCAGAGGTTGGGCCCCTCCTGATCTCCAGGTCGCGGGTTGGGCCCCTGATCGCCAGGCTACAGCAGAGGTTGGGCCCTCTGATTCCCAGGTACGCAGAGGTTGGCCCTCCTGATCTGCCAGGCTAAGCAGAGGTTGTCTCCCCCCCTATTGGCAGGTCAGAGAGGTTGTCTCTACTGATCGCCAGGCCCTTTTTTGGATCTTGGGAAAATTACAAATATTGTGTTGTAATTTGTGTTTTATAAAATCTATGTCTTGTTGACAGTGTTTATTGGTAGAAAGAGATTAAAACCCCCACTCACTGATCTCTGTTTTACTATGCATAAATTTTTTAACGGTCAAAGCTCCCCTTTGGTGAGGCTTCCTTCTTTCCTGGCTCTACTGTTCGTGTGGGTATCTTTTAACCCCCACTCATTATGTGGAATGGGATGAGTATTTGGTCAGGGCACATTGTTCTGGTCCAGTTACCCTCCAGCCTGGTCCTGACTTTGAGATCCCCACATATCCAATATACATCCCCTATGGAGAGTACTTGATTCTGTAATTTGCTGCCGCTGATATTACTGTATGTAGAGCAGTACCCTATAGTGGCAACGTTACCCAGGAATCTGCCTTTTCCCATACTACTGGTATCGCAGGTGTAATTACCTGGGTAGACTGCAATCCCAACCCCTTGTCTCAATGTTTTTGTGGTGATCAGGTACTTGGCCTGCCAGTCCTCATAGTCAGTGTGGTTTGTGGTGGAGTTGGCGTACAGACTAAGGCCCCGTTCACACGGCTTATTGCCAGCGTAATTGCGGTGACGGATTTCGCCCCGCAATTGCGCTGGCAGCCGTGCAGCGGGGGTGGGGCGGGGGGCTGGCAGCTCGCCGGCCCCATAGACTGATATTATGTACGCGCCATAAATAATTCACATGTTGGAGTCTGTCTCTACGAGAACTGTGGATTACCATAGTTACTGGGACGGATTGGAGCTGTATTGCAGCGCAAATACGGCGCGCAGTACGGCTCCAATCCGCGCCCAAATAAGCCGTGTGAACGAGGCCTAAGAAGACATTCCTGTGCCGATACAAGAATATCTAGTGGGACAATGCCTATATGGGGCCTAGCAGCTGAACAGACATAACAGTTTGTTTTATTGTGCTGGTTAGCTGTATACTTAACCCATTCCAGCCACAAGTTCTTGTCCGAGAACCTGGTCTCTACTCTCATGGTCTAATCCAAGTTGCTGGGCACACCTTCAAATCTTATTTCCAATGCTGGTTATAAGGAGCATCACAATTCCAATACATATATACCCGCACAAAATATCGTAAAATTCCAACTTTTATTCTCAAAATGTATTCTATAACAGATTAGTATGAGCGACCGACCAAATCCATAAACATTTTTGGTCCTATTGGGACCTTTATCAGATGTGTTGCTTTTCTTGTAATGCAATAAGTGAACAGGCGCTGGCAGTCTTTGTACATTGAAAACGCTGGCCGTAGCTCAGGAAGATGAAAAGGAATTGCGCCGTGCAATGGTGTCATCATAGGTTCCAGAGCGGGGATCAGCTATGGCTGTCAGGCTCTGGAAAGTCTGTGTATGGGGTATAAGCGAGTTCTCCGGTGTGGGTGCTGGGACTCCTAACCATTTCTCTGGGTCTTGGTTCATGTCTTCCGACTGAATTTTTTTCTCGCGAATCACCGTGCCCCCCTCGTATGTAGACTCACAGAACATATATGCCTCCATCAGTCTCCTGAGGGTTTTCAGTGGATAAGGTTAGGGGCATGCTTTTGCCTGGCATTCCCTGTTCTTGGCAGGTTCCAGTTTTTGTTAAACTCATCCTTGTCAGTAGAGGATTCCCCTGTTTCTTTCCTGTCCAAGGCAGTCTGTGATCTGTATCCCCAGTCTTCCGTTGTGTTCCATCCCATTGCACCCTAGTAGTAGCAGGAGCTCATCAGTTACACACAAGTATATGGTCCGTGCAATGGAAGATTGTTCATTGTAGATGTTACACTGTAAGGGAAGCTCGGGACAGCATACTACATCACAAAAATCAAAGGAATATGTGGCCACGTGAGCACTGGATGAGTTATACCAAAAAGTGACCATCCCTCTTTCCTTTGTAATGGCTTCTGATGGGTTCTGACTAAGAGTGAAGACAACACAACTACTCCGTGCCAGTAGGAGCAGTATCCACCTCATCTCTGGGGGCTGGAGCGATCTTACAGTGCAAAGCGTAGATCCAGTTGGGCTTTCCTGCCACCTTAACAGATGTGGTCGTGGTCAGCAGAACTTAGTGCGGCCCTTCAAATGTCGGCTCCAAGGTTTTACGCACAAACTTCTTCACAAAGACCCGGTCTCCAGGCTGTAGCTTATGAGCAGAAACGTCTGATTGTGGATCTAGAATGGAAGAGAAGACTCTAGAACGTATAAGAGACAACTCTTTAGCCAATGCACTCACATATGTGGTTATTACATCATTTTGTAGCTGCGACTCCTGGGGAAAATATGCACCTGGCCTTGGGGCACTGCCAAACAGGATCTCGTAGGGTTAGAGAGTTAACTGTCCCCAGGGCGTGGATCTAACACAAAACAAGGCTTTGGAAGGCTGTCTGGCCCGGCCATGCTGGTTTCTCTTGCAGCTTTAAGCGTCCGTGATTTCAGAGTCCTGTTTAACCTTTCCCACTACTCTGCGGATGGTACGGGGTGTGGAAAGCTGGAGTGCTTCCAAGGGCTGTCCAAATGTCCTTCATCAGGGTAGTTGTAAATGCTGGTCCTTGGTCACTTTCAGTCACTTCTGGTATTCCATAATGACATACTATTTCGGGCTGTGATGTTAGTGCTGGGGAATGCCTCTTTCCATCCTGAAAACATGTCTATGATGCATAAAGCATATTCATATCTTCCTGACTTAGGCATCTGTATGTGGTCAGTCTGAATCCTTTGAAAGGGTGCTGGGGTTTTGCTAGATGTTTAGGTGGTACCTTTACTAGTTTTCCCGGGTTACATTCAGCACAGATAAAGCATGCTTTGGTGTACAGAGATTCCTGGTGCCCAGTAGCACTGGTCTATTAGCCCGTTCATCAGGGTTTTTGACAGATCCATGTCCATGTGCCCATTACACTACAGCTGGATATAGTGCCTTGGGCAAGCAGGGTCACCTTCCCACTCCATATAGGCCGTCCTCTTCGTTCTTCTTGGCTTCCTTCTTTTTCCAGCTTTCCTTTTCTTCCAATGGAGTTTGTTCCTGCAACTTGGCCAGCAGTCTCCTTGTAGGTTGTGTGTAAGTTTCCTCTTGCACCACTAACAGCTGACTTGCTTCCCCTTTCTCACCTCCTGCAGCCTGTTTGGTCAGCCAGGTGATTTCCTCTCACCTCTTCTGTATTCAGCTTCCCATGGGCCTTGATTTTCAGCATAGCCAATGTTTGTGGCAGCAGCAGTGCATCCATCAGAACCTGAATAGCTTGCCCATGTTTCACTGAGGTTCCTGCAGCCGTGAGACATCCTCGTGCTTTCCATATAGGTCCAAAGGCATGGGCAACCCCAAAAGCATACCTTGAGTCTGTATACAGTGGATACAGAAAGTATTCTGACCCCTTTTGAATTTTTCACTCTTTCTTTCATTGCAGGTATTTGGTAAGATCCAAAAAATAATTTTTTTTGCTCATTAATGTACACTCTGGCCCCCCCTCCACCCCATCTTGAAAGAAAAAAACAAATGTAGATATTTTTGCAAATTTATTAATCCTGAAAAACTGAAAAACTGAAGTCTCACATGGTCCAAAAATAATTTAGGCCCCTTTTTCTGTGAACAATTTTTCCCTTTCCCTTTTCCTTTTTGATCCTATTGAGATGGTTCTAAATATTGCAAGCCCTCTCCTCATGCAAGACACATGGAAAACCGCAGACGAAAGCCTTTTCCTCTTTCGCAAAGGAAAACCGCAGGGGCAAAAGGCCTTCCTTTAGTGCCCAAAACACAGGGAAAACCGCAAAAGGGGCCTTCCCCCTTTCAAAACCCCGGAAAACCGCGAAGGAAGGGCCCCTCCTCATGCAAGACACAGGGGAAACCCAGAAAGGGAACCTCTCCTCTTTAAAGAACAAAAGGGGGCCGCAGAAAGAAGCCTCTCCTCCCTGCAGGACACAGGGGAAGGGCCCCAAAACGGGGAAACCTTTCCTTTGTGCAAAGGGCCCCAGGGGAGCCGCAGACGGAAGCCCCCTCCTCCCTGCAGGACACAAGGGGGACCCCCAAAACGGGAAACCTCTCCTTCCCTGCAGGAACCCGAGAGCCGGAGCCCGGGAAACCCCCTCCTCCGTGCAGGACAAGGAGGCCCCAGACGGAAGCCTCTCCTCCGTTCAGGACACCCGGGGAAAACCGCAGGGCGGGAAGCCTCTCCTCCGTTTTCAGGGACACAGGGGAGCCGCAACGGAAAAGGCCCCCCCCCCTCCCCCCGGGGAAGGGCACAGGGGGGGCCGCCGGAAGCCCCTCCTCCGGGCAGGACACGGGAAAGCCGCAGACGGAACCCCCCCCCCGGGCAGGGGAAAACGGGGGGACCGCAGACGGGAAACCTCTCCCGGCCTGGAAAACGGGAGAGCCGAAAGGAAGCCTCTCCCCCGTGGGAGGACACGGGGAGCCGCCCGACGGAAGGGCCCCTCCTCCCCCCAGGGCACGGGAAAGCCGGGAGAAAGGAAGCCTCTCCTCCGTGCAGGACACGGGAGAGCCGCAGACGGGAAGGGCCCCTCCTCCGTGAGGGCACGGGGGAAACCCGCAGCGGGGAAACCTCTCCTCCGTGCAGGGCAAAGGGGGGAGCCCAACGGAGCCCCTCCTCCTTTCAGGGCACGGGGGAGGGCCCCAGACAAACCTCCCCCTCCTCAGGGGGCGGGAGAGCCGCGACGGAAACCCCCTTTCCTTTCCCTTGCAGGACACGGGAGAGCCGCAGACGGAAGCCTCTCCTCCGTTTCCCGGGCACGGGGGGAGCCCCCAAACGGGAAGCCTTCCTCCGTGCAGGACCCCGGGGAGCCGCAGACGGGGGCCTCTCCTTCCCTCGGGCAGGGGGAGCCCCGAGGAAGCCTCTTTCCCCCGTGCGGGCACGGAGAAGGCCCCCCAACGGGAAACCCCCTCCTCCCTGGGGGCACGGGGGCCGCAACGGAAGCCTTCCCCCCCGTGCGGGGGCCGGGAACCCCAGAAGGAAAACCTTCCTCCCTGGGGGCACGGGGGGAAACCGCCGACGGGAAACCTCTTTCCCCCGTGCGGGGCACGGGGAAAAGGGGGCCCAACGGAAGCCTCCCCCTTCCCTTTCGGGACCAAAGGGGGAAACCGCAGACGGGGAAACCTCTCCTCCGGGGGACAGGGGGAGCCGCCGACGGGGAAACCTTTTTCCCTCGGGACACGGGAAAAGGCCCCAAAACGGAAACCTCACCCCCGTGCGGGACACGGGAAAACCGCGACGGGGAACCTCTCCCCCCGTGCGGGGCCGGGGGGAGCCGCAGACGGAAGCCTCTCCTCCCTGCGGGGCACGGGGGAGCCCCCAACGGAAGCCTCTCTCCCTGCGGGGGCACGGGAGAGCCCGGGCGGGAAACCTCTCCTCCCTGCGGGACACGGGGGGCCCCCAACGGAAAGCCTCTCCCCCCTTTCGGGACACGGGAGAAACCCCAGACGGAAACCTCCCCTCCGTGCGGGGCCGGGGGAGCCCCAGCGAAGCCCTCTTTTCCCCCGTGCGGGGCACGGGGGGACCGCAAAGGAAGCCCCCTCCTTCCGTGGGGGGACAGGGAAGCCCCCAGAGGGAAACCTCTCCTCCGGGGGAAAACGGGAGAGCCCAGAGAAAGGGCCCCTTTCCCCCGGCGGGAAAACGGGAGAGCCCCATCGGAAGCCCTCCCCCCGGCAGGAAAACCGGGGAGCCGCAACGGAAGCCTCTCCCTCCCCTGCAAAACAGGGGGAGCCGCAGACGGAAGCCTCTCCTCCCTGAGGACACCGGGGGACCCAGACGGAAGCCTCTCCTCCGTTTCAACACGGGAGGCCGCAGACGGGGAAACCTCTCCCCCGTGAGGACACGGGGGAGCCCCCAGACGGAAGCCTCTCCCTCCCTCAGGGCACGGGGAGCCGCAAACGGGAAACCCCTTTCCCCTGGGAGGACACGGGGGGAGCCGCAACCGGGAAACCCTCTCCCGTGCAGGACACGGGGGAGCCGCAGGGCAAAACCTCTCCTCCGTGCAGGCACGGGAGAGCCGCAGACGGGGGAAAACCCCTTTCCCCGGCGGACGGGGGAAAACCGCAGGGCGGAAGCCTCTCCTTGTGCAGGAACGGGGGAAAAGCCCCCAGGGCGGGAAAACCTCTCCCCCCGTGCGGACACGGGGGAGGCAGGAAAAAAAGCCTCTCCTCCGGCAGGACACGGGGGAAACCGGGAGACGGGGAAACCCTCCTCCGTGCAGGGCACGGGGGGAAACCGCAGACGGGGAAACCCCTCTCCGTTTCAGGACCCCGGGAGAGCCCAGACCGGGAACCTCTCCTCCGTGCAGGAACGGGAAAAGCCCAGCGGAAGCCCCCTCCTCCGTGCAGGAACGGGAGAGCCCCAGACGGAAGCCCCTCCCTTTCCCGGGAGGAAACGGGGGAGCCGCAGGGCGGAAACCCCCTCCTCCCCCTTTCAGGACACAGAGCCGCAGGGCGGAACCCCTTCCCCCGTGCAGGGCACGGGAGAAACCGCAGGGCGGAAGCCTTTTCCTGTGCAGGGCCACCCGGGAAAAGCCCCAAAAACGGGGAAACCTCTCCCCCGTGAGGAAAACGGGAGGGCCCCCAAAACGGAAGCCTTCCCGGGCAGGGGCAAGGGAGCCGCAGAAAGGAACCTCTCCTCCGTGCAGGACACGGGGGGAGCCCAGCGGGAAACCTTTTCCCCCGGCAGGCACGGGGGGGAAGGGAACGGAAGCCCCTCCTCCCTGCAGGGGCACGGGAAGCCGCAGACGGAAGCCTCTCCCCCGTGCAGGACAAGGGGGGAGCCGAAAACGGGAAAGGGACTCCCCCGTGCGGACACGGGAGACCGCAGGGCGGAAGCCTCCCCCTCCGTGCAGGGCAGGGAGAGCCGCAGGGCGGAAGCCCCCTTCCCCCTGCAGGAAAACGGGGGAAACCGCAGCGGAAGCCCCTCCCCCGTGCAGGACAAAGGGAAGCCGCAGACGGAAACCCTCCTCCGTGCAGGGCACGGGAGGCCCCCAACGGAAGCCTCTCCCCCGTGCAGGCCCCGGGAAAAGCAGACGGAAGCCCTCCTCCTGCGGAAAACGGGGGGAAAAACCCCAGACGGAAGCCCCTCCTCCTGGGAGGCCGGGAAGCCGCAGACGGGGCCCCCCCTCCGTGCAGGGCACGGGAGAAACCGCAACGGAACCCTTCCCCCCCCTGCAGGAAAACGGGAGACCGCAGACCGGAACCTCTCCCCCCGTGCAGGGCACGGGGGGGCCGCAGACAAACCTCTCCCCCGTGCGGAAAAGGGGGAGCCCGCAGAAAGGAAAGGGCCCCTCCTCCCTGCAGGGGCACGGGGGAGCGCAGACGGAAAAACCTCCCCTCCGGGGCAGGGCAGGGGGGAGCCGCAGACGGAAGCCTCTCCTCCGTGCAGGACACGGGAGAGCCGCAGACGGAAGCCTCTCCTCCGTGAGGAAAACGGGGGAGGCCCCAGAAGGGAAACCTTTTCCCCCGTGCAGGGCACGGGGGGCCGCCAAAACGGAAGCCTCTCCTCCGTGCAGGGGCACGGGGGAAAAACCCCCAGCGGGAAACCCCCCTCCTCCGTGCAGGGCACGGGAAAAAGGGCCCCCAAAGGAAGCCTTTTCCCCCCCGTGCAGGGCCGGGGGGAGCCCAGGGCGGGGGCCTCCCCCTCCTTGCAAGGGCACGGGGGAGCCCCCAGACGGGGGCCTCTCCTCTTTCCAGAACGGGGAAAGGGCCCCAGACAGTTTTCCCCATGAAGGGGTCCCGGGTGAGGAAAATTTTTCCCCTTTCTTAGGAGACGAAAAAAATTTAACTTTTGGTTTAATTTTAATGGGTGGCGAAAACAAAGGCCCCAAAAGGTTTTTTCTTTCCCCAAAAAGACAATGACTCTAAGCCCCGGCTAAAAAACAAAGCAAACGGCTAGAAAAAAAATCGGGGCCCCTTTCCCGAACCCCGGGCCCCCGAGCCCCGACCTGAACCCAATGGAGCATCTCTGGAAGACTTGAAAAGACGCCCCCAAAAATTTACCCCAACCTGAGGGGAAATGGGGGGATCTTAAGGAAAAGGCAAAGGGGCCCCAAATCCAGGGGGTGAAGGAACTTGTAGTTTATTCCCGGAAGCTCATGGGGTGTATAGCCAAAAGATGTTCATCAATACTGAGCAAAGGGGCTGAATACTTTTGGGCCACGCAAAGGGGCTGAAATACTTATGGCCATGTGAGATTTCAGTTTTTTCTTGTTTAATAAATTTTAATTTAAAATCTACATTTCTGTTTTTTTTCTTTAAGATGGGGGGGGGGCAGAGTGTACATTAATCAGCAAAAAAATGAACTTTTGATCTTACCAATGAAAGTAAAAAAGGGGTCTGAATACTTTCTGTACACACTGTAGCTATATTGGCCATATATAGTCAGGAAGAAAAAAAGGGGAGGGACCTATATGGGCCATATAACTCAAAGGGAGGGTCGAGGTATATAGGGGCCATATATAGTCAGAACTAGGGGCTAGGGGACTAAAACCCCTTAGCAGGCACACAGGGGAAGGGAGCTATATGGCCCATATATAGTTAGGCAGGCTAGATTAAAAATGAGAAATTGCTTACCTCTCTCCATGCTTCCACGATGTGACTGTGCAGCCGACTGGCCAGTCTCTGTGCATGGGGCCGGGGCGCGTGTATGAAGTCTGCACCGCCCCTGTCTGACCATAGGCTGGCCCTGCTAAGGCCTGGCAGGAAATTAGCGAGTGGGTGTTGGCGGCGCTCCGCTTGATACACCCGGGGGTCTGGCCCTTTTCCCTCGGGCCAGAGGGCCCAGGCTTTCAGAGGTAGGAAACACCAGGCCTCGCATCTCCGCTCCGCCTGCAGTGAACTGTTGTGTATTTTTAGTCCGGATTTTTTTTCTAAAATCTGGGCCTCCATAGTATGAGAGTCATAGACCTGTCATTGGGGGGCCCCCTATATGAATCATGTTTGTCATTTTGGCCTCCCTGTATAGGTATAGACCCCTCATCTGGCCTCCCCTGTTGGAAATCGTTTAAAATCTTGTCACAGGGCCCCACAGTATGAGAGTCAAGTCATGGGGATCGGGGCCTCCCCTTTATAAAGGGTGGTCTTGGCATCTGGACCTCATATGGGAGAGTCGTCATCTTGGCATCTGGGCCTCCAAATAGAGGTCATATTTTGTTTATCTGGGCCCCTAGTATGGAGTTAGCTTTTCTGGGCCCCCATAATTAAAGGTCTAGTCTTGTATCTGGGCCTCCAATGTATGAGAGTCATAGTTTTGTCATTGGGCCCCCCGTATGGGGAAATATAGTTTGTCATCTGGGTCTCCATGTTGGAGTATGTCTTTCATTGCCTCTATAAAATGGGAAACATGTCTTGTCTTTGGGCCTCCCCTAGATGAGGTCTAGTCTTGGTCATCTGGGCCTCCATAGTAGAAGTCAAAGTCTTGTTCTGGGCCTCCCTAGTATGGGTCGTAGTCTTGATCCTGGCCCCCCAAATATGAGAGTCGTATCTTGTCATCTGGGCCTCCTTTATGAGAGTCATATTTGTTATTGGGCCCCCTAGTATGAGATATAGTCATGGGATTGGGCTCCATATATGAGGGGGTGTAGTCTTGGCCTCTGGGGGCTCCTTTGAATCGTAGTCTTTGGGGTGGGGCCTCCATAGTAGAGATCATTTAAAGAGGGTTTTTAAATCTTGGTCATTGGGCCTCCATATTTAATCATGTCTTTTGGGTCTGGGCCTAAAAGTTGAGGTCGTAGTCTTTGGCAGCTGGGCCTCCATAGTATGAGAGTCATAGTATAAGAGTCATAGTCTTGGCATTGGGCCCCATGTATGAGGTCTGTCTTGTGTCTGGGCCCCATTTAAAAGAGTCGTAGTCTTGTGATCTGGGGGCCCCATGTATGAGGTTTGTAGTTCTTGTGATTGGGCCCCCATGTAGAGAGTCATAGTCTTGGCATCTGGCCCAATAGTGTGGGTCGTCCTTTTTTGGCATAGGCCCCTAGTATGAGATCATAGTTTGTCTGTGGCCTCCTATATGAAAGTCATGTCTTGTCATTGGCCCCATGATGAGGTCTAGTTTGGCTTGGGCCCCCCTGTTTGGAGTGTAGTCTTGTCTCTGGAACTCCCTATATGGAGTCGTTTAAAGTCCTGATCTGGGCCTCCATAGTATGAGAGTCGTAGTCTTGTCATTGGACCCCCTAGTATAGAGTGTTGGGTTTCCTGTATCTGGGCCTCCATAGTATGGGAGTGAGTCTTGTATCTGGACCTCCATAGTTGGAGTTAAATCTTTTATCTGGGCCTCCCCATTTTGAGAGTCTTGTTTGTAAAACTGCCTCTATAATATGGGTCATAGTCTTGCCCCTTGGGCCCTCTAGTATGGAGCATATCTTTGGGCCCCGGGCCCCCCCATATTGAAGTAAAATCTTTGATCTGGGGCCTCCATAGTATGGGTCATTGTCTTTTTGATTGGGCCCCCCATAGTAAGTCGTAGTCTTGTCATCTGGGCCTCTATTATGGGTCGTAGTCTTGTTTTATCTGGGCCCCATATATAGAGTCGGTTCTTGTCATCTGGGCCTTATAGTATGGGGTCTAGTCTTGTCATCTGGGCCTCTATTGTATGAGAGTATGTTTTAAACTGCACCTCAAAAGTGTGGAGTCATAGACCTGTCTCTGGACCCCCAAGTATGAGATCATGTCTTAAATCGGCCTCCATAGTATGAGATAAGTTTGGCATCTGGGATCCATAGTTGAGAGTTAGTTTGGGAGCTGGGCCTCCATAGTTGAAGTATAGTTGAGAGCATGTCTTGGTCATCTGGGCCCCAATTTTTGGATTTATAGTCATGGCACTGGGCCTCCATATATGGGTCGTAGTCTTTCTCGGGCTCCATAGGGATCGTAGGCTTGTCATCTGGCTCTATAATTGAGAGACATAGTCTTGTCATTGGCCTCCGTATGGAGTATATCATGGCATCTGGGGCCCCCATGTATGAGTTCATAGTCATGGGTCGGGGGGGTCCATTAGTATGAGACGTAGTTCTTTTCAAGGGGGCCCCCATAGTATGAGGGTAGTTTGGCATCTGGGCCCTCCATGTATAAAAGTCTTTTCCTTCATCGGGCCTCCCTAGTATGGAGTCGTATCTTTTTATTGGGGCCCCCATATATGGGAAAATCGAGTTTGTTATTCTGGGCCTCTTAGTAAGAAGTCATGTTTGTCATCTTTCCATAGTATGAAGTCATAGTTTGTCATCTAGGTTCCTATATGAGGTCATAGTGTCTCTGGGGTCCATAGTATGAAGGGGCATAGTCGTGCCCTTGGGGCCCCCATAGGAGGAGTCTTTTGTCTTGCCTCTGGGCCTCCCTAGTATGAAGTCTTTTTTGGGTTGGGGCCCCCATGTATGAGGTTTAAGTCTTGGGATTGGGCCCCCCATATGGAGTCAAAATCTTTTATCGGGGCCCCCATAGATGAGAGTCTAGTCTTGCCATTGGGGCCTCCAAGATGAAGTCATGTCTTCCCTTGGGCCTCCTAGATTTAAGTCATAGTCTCCCCTGGGCCCCCAAGTATGAGAGTCATAGTCTGCTCTGGGGCCCCATGTATAAGTCTAGTCTTCCTCTGGGCCCCCCAAGAAAACTCAGGTTTCATCTCTTCCGGGCAAATTTTTGGCTTCTCGCGGCTTTGTCAAATGTGGACTCCCCACACCGAATTCCAGAAATCCATTTTCTTTTGGTTTTTTTTCCCTTTCTCTTCAACCATTACAACTATATATGATTTTAAAGGAATTCCATATTTGTGCATTTTGGGGCTTTTTATAAAAGGAGACATCTCTACATTTGTAGATTTGCCCAAAGTCCTTATGGCATTCTCGAATGTTCCTCATCAGACCCCGGGCCGCTTTTTCCTTTTGGTTTTTCATTATCTTTCTAAGTAGAAGGAAGTCTTTCCTGCTTCTATTTTTTCCCCCAAATCGGGGTTAAAATTTTTACTTTTACAGGGTCATGACTTTGTTTTCTTCACATTAACTCCTTAACCCACCTGGGGGGGGTATGGTTTGGCGTTAAGAGTTGTGATCCCGCTACCCCACCCGCAGGGTTGTTAGGGCTAATTTGCAGTAACACCCGAGGGGTTACAGGAGGTGGGCGTGGGCTGTTTAACCTCTTAGATGCCGCCCAAAGATGGTACGGCGCAAAAATGAATGAAAAACTGTGCGCGCACCTTTCCCTCGCCCGTTCGACCCCTGCAGTTTAACTGGGGGATCCAATGGCTGAATATGGCAGGGGGAAACCCTTGTGAAGCCTCCATCGTGCAATTTTTTTCTTTTGCCCCCCCGGGCCCCAGGAAGGGGAATGGGAAAACGCATCTTGGTACCTTGTTTCCCTGAAGACAGGTTTTAATTTTTTTTCCCCCCCAAAATGTTACTTTCTTTGGGGTTTTAATGTAAAGGGAAAAATAAATTCAAATCCCCCCCTTTTTGCCATTTTTCAAATAAAAGAAAAAAATTTAAAAAAAAGTTACATATTTGGTTCGCTGCGTCGAAAAAAAAATCCCATCTTGAAAAATAAACAAACCTTTACCGATACGCCAAAAAACCGTAGAAGAAAAAAATTCCAAAAAAGTTTAAATTGCGTTTTTTTGGGTCATTTCATGTCCCTATAAAATTTTGGAAAATTTAAAAAAGTTCATCAAAAAGTCAATGCATTCCAAATGCTCGCAATAAAAAGTGCATTCAACCGCACATAATGCAACCCAATGCGTCTGGGAGGTTTTTTTAACAAAAAAAATTATTGGGCGCCAAATGGCGCCGCGGCGCAAATTTTACATAGAAAAAGTTTGGAATTTTTTTTTGGGAAAAAAACAGCGGGGAAACCCCAATGTTGATTGCCGGGGTCGTATCAAATGGAAAACAGAAAACACGGTTTTTTTTCCGAAGATTGAACACCACAAAAACAAAAATCCCCAACCCCAACGCAAGTAAAAAAAAAAATTTTTACATTTTTTCCCCACTTACGTTTTTTTTTCGGTTTCCCAGTTTATTCACGACAAAAGTCACAGTTGAAAGTAAATTGTCCTGAAAAAAGCCCTCAATATCTATTAGGTGGGGTAATATTTTTT
>JAODAL010040950.1:0-36377 GCA_025379985.1 Phyllomedusa bahiana
TTGCTTCCAAATTTTTTGCTTAGCCTCACTTCTGTCAAGGTCGGGGTTAACGCCACCGCGCCATTTCAGCCAGGAAAAAAATTTTGTTTTACGCCGGAATCGCTACCCTCGGTCTTAGAATTTCTGCCATTTTTAGTCAAAACCAGCCTGATCCCGCCAACCCCGTTTCTGAAGGACTGAAAGGCTTGACCATCCAAATTTTCTACCCAGCTTCACTTCCGGCAAGGTCGGGGTTAACTCCGCGGCGCCATTTCAGCCGGCGAAAAAATTTTGTTTTTCGCTGGAATCGCCACCCGCGGACCTCGAATTTTTGCCATTTTTGGGTCAAAACCAGCCTGATTCCGCCTACCCCTTTTCCAAAGGAACCAAGGCTAGACCCTCCAAATTTTCTGCCCAGCCTCACTTCTGTCAAGGTCGGGGTTAACGCCGCGGCACCATTTCAGCAAGGAAAATTTTTTCGTTTTTCGACGGAACCGCCACCCACGGGCTTAGAGTTTTTGTAATTTTAAGTCAAAACCAGCCTGATCCCACCAACCCCGTCTCTGAAAGAACCAATGCTTGACCTTCCAAATTTTCTGCCCAGCCTCACATCCGGCAAAGTCGGGGTTAACTCGGTGGGGCCATTTCAGCCGGAAAAAAAATTTCATTTTTCGCCAGAGTTGCCACCCTCGAACTTCGAATTTTTGCCATTTTTAGTCAAAACCAGCCTAATACGGTGGACCCCATTTAGGAAGGAACCAAGGCTTGACCCTCCAAATTTTTGCTCAGCCTCACTTCCGGTAAGGTCGGGGTTAACTCCATTGTGCCATTTTAGCCGGCAAAAAATTTTGGTTTTTCAGCCGGAAATCTTTTTATTAGAAGAATATAAAACAGGTATCCATAGAAACATAACCGTAATCAAACTAAAATGTCCGACCAAGGTTGGTGTTAAATGCCCAACTGAAAAGGCCTCACCGACTTAAAAATGTCCAACTAAAACGTCCAACTTTACGGCTCAAAAGGATAATTTACTGAGGCTTAGCAACCCAGGCATCAACTAAAATGTAGCCCATACCGGGCATAAGTCCATAAAAAAACCAAAATTACCCAACTCGGGAAAAGAAAATGGCTGCCTAAGCTGGTCCAGACTAACCTAATATGTACAAAATATTACACGCCCATTTCAATACCAAACCACTAACTCAGCCACTCTACACCATACATGCCCCTCCACCACAATCACACCACACAGTGATTTTTTTTATTTTAATTTATTTATGTTTTTTCTGAATTTTTTTTTTTTCCACAATAACTCTATAACAACGAAACTCAGCCAACCAGCTCACAAACAATAATTCACACATTAAACTACCCCCCCTCCTTATCATACCCATCTCCCACACTTCAAACTATACATCCATCCCCATACATGCAATCCTCACCACCACACACATTCCACTTGTGCACACATACCACACAGTGATTTATTTATTTTTTTAATACATATCTATATATAGAAAAAATTATGAAAATAACAAAAATAGCTTAGAACCTAAACCAAACTTGCCAATCTGGCAACAAAAAGTCCACCATGTCCAAACTGTTATGAACAATAAATGAGAATAGGCATCCCAGAGCGCCAGCCACCCAGCCCCGACAGCCCGCAGCCAGCTGCCAGGCCCGAGCGGCAAACATCCCAGAACCCCCGCACCCCACAGGGCTAAAGGCACACCAGAGACGACACACCTGGCACTAGCCCACACCACCAACAGGGGCAGCACGAACCATGCAACGGGCCCCCTCTACTGAACCAACTTAACAAAACAAGAAGGCATCAATGTGGCGCAGGTTTGGCGCCCGTAAGCCCCTTACCACCTGATTGGCCTAAAAAGCAAAACAAAAGGCTAAGGTGTCATGCCAGCCAACCACCAGGATGGGAGGTATCCCGACTAAGGCACCCTAAAGGAGAAGCCCCTCCAAAGAAAGTCAGCCCTCTCAGGGCCAAGTCTTTCAACCACCAAAGTTGTTATTTTCACCAGGTCACCCGTGATATTTCTAAACACCTCTCCCATGTGAAGGATTTTCCGTTGGATGGACACTAAGCACCGTGCATTCCACGTGTGGTACTTAACAACCTGAGCCACTATAAAAAGTGAGAGCCGGTCCCGACCACCCAGGTTCTTGAACACCCCATAGGCCCACTCTGGATAGCAGAGGTTGGCTAGATCTTTACAGCTGGTGAAGGCCCAACCAACTTTTATACCCGTATGTTAAAGGGACACTGAAGTAAGAAATGGTCCATACTTTCCAGTACAGAACCGCACTCCTCCCGAGGACAACCCCTTTCCTCAGAGTTTCTCCACTTCAAGATGTCCCTCACGTACAACCTCCCATGGAAGCAGCGCCAGGACAAGTCCCAAAACTTGTTAGGGATCCTCCTGCTATTGAGAAGATTGAGGCCCACCCGAAGATCCGAACCTGGGCAATCCCTGAGGGCCAGGGGCTTCTGGAAATGGGTCAACAGGACCCTATTGTCAAGGAGCCTCTTCGACAGAGTCTTGATCTCCCACATTCCCAGACCCCACCGGAGTCGGTGCGACATAAGCCGGGAGATGTCCGTGCTGCGTGTGCAAGTTCTTCACTCGCCCTCCTGTCTCCCATTCTTGGAAGAAAGGCCGAAACCATCCCCGGCAAGAGAGTACCCACCAAGGAGGCCTCTGAAGCCAGAGGTTACCTATGTTGATCTTAAAGAAGGTGTTCACAAGGAATACCTCGGGGTTGACCATAGATAAACCCTCAAACCTCCTGGTGCGATACATCACCTCCCTCTTGATTAGGTTCATCCTGTTCCCCCATAACAACTGGAAAAACAGGCTGAAGATTCTAGCCCGGTAAGGCTCCGGCAAAAGACACACACTGCCCAAATAGATGAAAAGCAGAGTCAGGTAAGTTTTGATCAGGCTAACCCTTTCCCTAGGGATTAAAGACCACCCTTTCCACAGGTTGACCTTGAGGGCGGCGTCTTTCAGCCTGCTGTCCCAATTTCGCTCGGGGTAATCCCCCTGGCCAAATTCAATGCCCAATATTTTAGCAAATAACTGGGGCCATGGAAGGGTGTCCGGGAGATCAAAGCAAGGATCTCCACCTCCCACCCAGAGACTCTCACACTTATCGGGGTTGATCTTGGACCTGGACACAGCCGAGCAGCGCTCCACCTCAGACATAACCAGCTCTGCCTCCCCTCTCGAGGCGACAAAGAGGGACACGTCATCGGCGTACGCTAGCGCCTTCAGAGTGGCCTCCGGTGCCGCCGGGACCGCGCCGACTCCCGCCAACGGTCCGTGCTCAATCCTCCTTAAAAGGGGATCGATCGCGAACACGTACAAGAGCGGGCTCAGCGGGCACCCCTGCCGCACACCAGACCCAACTGCAAAAGGCCATCCAGACCAACCGTTCACAAGGGGGAAAGACTCTTCCCTGGCATACAAGGTCTTTAACATGCCAATGAACCCCCCCCGGCAGGCCGTACCTCTCAAGGACTGACCAGAGGTACTCGTGGTTAACCCGATCAAACGCTTTTGCCTGATCCAGGGACAGCAAATACCCGTTCCAGTGGCCCGCCCTGCCCTGCTCCACTGCCTCGCAGACACCAAGTACAGCACTGATAGTACTCGGGCCAGGAAGAGAGCAGTGCTGGACCCCTGAGAGGAGTCGGGGCGCAAACTGCACCAGCCTGTTGAAAAGGACTTTTGCCAAAATCTTCCGGTCCGTGTTGAGAAGAGCTATGGGCCTCCAATTCTCAACACTGGACGGATCTTTACCCTTTGACAGAAGAATCAGGGCGGACCTCCTCATTGACCGCGGAAGGGCGCCAGAGGACCGACACTCGTTAAACATGTCAGTCAAGAGGGGAGCCAAGATGTCCTTAAAGGTCCGATAGAACTCAGACGTTAAGCCATCCGGACCTGGCGATTTCTTCAGGCTAAGCCCTTCAATTGCCCGCTGCACTTCCTCGACCCTGATCTCCTCCGCCAAAACATCAAGAGAAGGGTCTACCCTGGCTTCGGGGACGGCTTCAGCCAGGAAACCCGACATCTCATCCCGGTTGAGCTCCTTCTCCCCTAAGAGGCACGAGTAGTATGCTCTGATGACCTCCAAAATCCCTGATCGCGAACGATTCAGAGATCCTGTACTATCAATCAGGCCCAACACCAGCTTAGAAACTACCTTCGCCTTACAGCTCTTGTAGAGGTCGGGGGAGCGGTACCTGCTGAAATCCCTCTCAAGAACTAAAGAGGAGTATCTATCGTACTGGCACCTCTTTAGGAGAGCTTTCACTCTGGAGATGTCCTCCCGGCCACCTCCATCCGAGACAAGCTGCTCGAGTTTCCTCCTCAGGCCCTGATACAGGCGATACCGGCTCAGAGCTCTGAGGCTCGAGAGCTGGCGGAAGAACTTTGCTGCTCTTTTCTTGAACATCTCCCACCACTCGGTCTTACTGCCACAAAGACCTAGTAATGGTACCTGGCTCTGAAGAAAATCCTCAAAGGATTGTCTTACATCTGCTTCCTCCATGAGGGACGAATTCAGCCTCCAGGAGCCCCAGCCCATCCGCGGAGTCTCTGAAACATTCAAAGAAAAAGAAATTAAACACTGATAGGAGAATTCCACTTCCGTCACTGACACCGGCGACGCACGGATCTCCTCCTTCAAAAAAAACCTATCTATGCGGGACCTAGGTCTACCCCTAGCCCCTACTATCATAGCCCAGGCAATCTGTGGAGCCTCCCCTGTCTGAAGGCCTTGTGACGGTGTTAAAGTCACCTCCAAAGATCACCTGACAGCTGGTAAAAAGAAAGGGTTTCACCTTCATAAACAGGCTCTTTCGCTCCCACTTAGTTTGGGGAGCACAGATATTAATGAGGCGAAGCCTCTGCCCCTGCATGTTGGCGTCGATGACCAAGCACCTCCCCATTTCTAATTCCATAACTTGTCTGCTTGTGAGCGGTGCGGTAAAAAGGACCGCCACTCCGGAATACGGCTCAGCTGCAAGGGACCAGAACGAAGGCCCGAGGCGCCACTCCCTCCTGGCCTTCGTCATCGCCGCAGTGTTCTGCAGCCTGGTCTCCTGCAAAAAAAAGATGTCAGCTTCAACGCGGCCGAGAAAATGGAACGCCGTATATCTAGCCGCATCCGATCTGATGTTAGCAACGTTAATGGAGGCCAGCTTCAACAGAGAGGGCGTCGCCATTCTTAGTGATGGAATTAGAAAGCCCCTGCCTACTAACCAACTTAACACAAACACACAGAGAAAACATAGAAAAATATGAAGGAAAACAGAATAAATCTTTTATAAAGAAATTGGGAAAACCAAAAAGCTCAGATAGAAAAAGACCTACGAACGAAAAATAAAAATACTCAAATTCAGCCATTTCTATTTCTTAGTTTTTCTCATGGCCTTTTTAGGCCCACTCTCAGATCCCTTAGTTTTGGGTGTCCTCCACCTGGGAACTGGCGGCAGCTTAGAATCCCTAGCTTTGGGGGCCTTAGGAGGGCCTGATTTATTTTTCCTTGTCCTCTCCTCCGAGCCAGTGGAGCTCCTCCTATCTTGGTTGGTGCGTTTAAGGCAGACTGAGGAGTCCTTTCCTTCGCCTTCCTCACCAGCAGATGCTGGGCCAGCCCCCTTCCCTGATGAAACCTTGTCCCCAGAGGAAGGGAGCTCTCCCTGGATGCCCCATCTTCGATGCCCCATCCGCTGCGCTCTCGACCTCCCCCGAGGAAGGGATGTCATCCTCGAGCACAGCAAACTTGTTTGAAAGGACCAAGGAACACCTTCCTTGGGTACCTGGCCGGGAGGTTTAGAGGAGAGGGTTTTTGGACTCCCCAACCCCCCCCCCACCACCTGCTGCTCCTGTTCTCCTTCTCTTTTTGCCTTCATCCGCAGAAATTGTCATTAGGGGAGAAAGCACCTTCACGCTCTAGCCGCTCTTCCTGCTCACTCAGCTCGCTTTTCACTGGGGTCTCAGCGACAATAGTTGCAGGTACTGAGGAGGGGACAAGGTTTACCCCCAGCTCTCTCTTCTCTGAAAATCTGCCTTTCCTCTGGGCGCGCTGCTAGATGGACACCACATGATTCCTCACTGACCAATACCCTCTTTCCGGACCGCTGGTGCCCGCACCGACTGCAGAGGACCACCTTCCTCGCACAGGCAGTCAATACCGGCATGGACAAGGACTTGTGGGCAGCTTGGCTGAACATGTCCCCAGATTCCACACAGTAACAGCGAATCTGGTCAAGACGCAGCGCCATGTATTAGCCCCTCCGCGACGCACAGGGCGACATTCTGGCAACCCGGCAGCCTGGCGCTATAGTGGCGACCAGTTGCGTCAATTTGTGACACAAGCATTCCTTTCAGACTGCACACTGCCTGTAATAAAAACACTTGGGATGCGGTCACGACCACACAAGGAAGGCAGCTGATGGGGATCGTGGCAGATCGTGCCCTCCTGACGCTTCAGTATAACTGAGTAATCGTGTCCAGGCACCGGACCTTTAGATAGCACGATCTACATCTCCTGTTTTCTCGGGTACCGCATCCGCAGTACACCTCACCGAAGCGGCCAATGCGAATCACAAGATCGAAATGATGTAAATAGCAGTATAGAGTAGATAGCATAAGCGGTAGGAATAACAGGTCAACTCTTAAACCTCACTACATGTAGAGATATTGGACCTCACAGATTAAATGGGACCATTCGGGGTGGAGCTTAAGCCAGCTCGATTGAAATTTCGACGACAAAGTAAGAATTCCAGCCATTGTCCTCTGACCGAACTAAGCATGACATCAAACTCCGTTGATATTCTGACATAGGGGTGGATCAGTCGCAAAGATGTAGTATTACGTCTAAACTGCATGTTCAGGAGCAGCTCCACTAGCCTTATGGATCTTGGGCGAGGCAACTGATGAATATAGTCGAGCATCACTGCCCTCCTAGACTAAGAGCGCACCGCATTTCTACGGCCATCCTGCATACGTAGAGCCCCCTAGTAGGGAAGAGTGACCAGCAGGAAAACATCCACCAATTGCATGTGGGATTCTGCTTCGGAAAGGCATCCCAATCCTTTTGTACCGTCTCGATCCAGAATGAGAGATCCAATCTTCCCATATCCCCATCTTATACTGGTATTCTCCACCCTTTCAGGCATCCAAGATGACCGTGTGCAAATGTTGCAGGTCCCTCGTGCAACCCTGCTGGAATGGAGCGCCCCCATAAGCCATGCTAGCATACTGACTCCCTATTCTGCCTTCCCAAACACCTGTACCTGTAATATAACCTCTCTTTTGTTCGAGAGACTCTTCAGGTACAATAGGTAGGATTTTAAGCCACAGTAACAGGTCATAGTAAGAAGCTTTCTCAACCACACTGATATACATTAGCACAAAAGCACATCATCAGATAGTGTATCACCGATACACAACATCTTGACTCAGCCATATATCCATTGGACCACCACTCCAAATCTCGATTGGGGAGTTAGAGACTCCACAACTCTCCTCCGAATACATGGCACGCCATTGAATACCCCTACCATCACCTGGCCTGGGTTGGCTAGGCCATACCCTGAGGCCATGAGCCTACTTGCCAGCATGATGGGCACAAGCTGGTTTGAGGGGAGTCCCCTCCATCCATTGCGCAGCCTGTGTTCCCTACCTGCACACCAAGGAGGAGTAAGGAAATTTGGAGGAGGGAGAGAGTGGATGAGAAGGAAGAAGAGACTGTGGTGTGTGGGATAGGGGGTGGGGTAGATTCGAGTAATGGGTGGGGCGGGGGGGGGTTGTGGGGGGGTAGTCTTAGGTGGAAGAGTGATGGGATGGGGGCTGGAGGGGAAAGTGGGGGAGAGGCGGGTGCAAGGGAGGATGTAGGGGGGGTTAATCATTCATACAACGTTAGCGTAATGTCGACGCAAACAATTGATTTACTATTTTATGTATAAAATTTCTGTTATTTTTTTCCAAACTCATTTCAGAGAGATTCTAACCCTTTTTTTTTATTTTTTTTCCAAGTATTCACCGGAATCACAAACTTAACTTCCACTCTACCAACACTTCGCACATTTCTGCTTGAGCATCTCCCCCCCTCTCAGGGAGCCCCTCTAGGGTAAGTCGGGGATTTTATCACAGCACCTCTCCTAGTACTGAACTGAGAGTCAGACCTATTTCTTTCAGCGAGCCTTATAATATAAGAACGTGTCGAGTTTCAGGTAACAGCCTTTTCCAGGGTTTTACTCCGAGCTCCCTCCTCCCCACAGCCCCAGAGTCTCACTGTTTCCAGAGCCTATGGGACCCAACGACAGGTGGAAGAGGGGTCTCTTGGGAGTGTCTTTAGCAGCTACTCCGCAGCTTCTGTGACTCGCTGCCCTAAAGGCCAGCCTGGTTTACTCGGGACCCGGACTCACACAGTCTGCCTGGCCATTTTCTCCTGCTGGATGGCTGACTGCTAGACAATAGGTTTCTCTTCCGGTCGATCCAAAAAAAGTCCTTGTCTTCCAACATCTGGCAATACTTTACATAGTCCATGTCAAGGATTCAGGTATATTCTTTTCTCATCCACCTCATACTGATGCAGGTACAAGAAAGTGGGAAGAGTAAAAGGTGAAGCATGATAAACAGCCGATAGCCATGAGCGATAACTGATTCCCTTGAATGATTGACAGTCCTGAAATTGCAGGTGACATCACACGAAGTCAGATGCTATGCGACTGACGAGTACTAGTAAGAGAACGGGTGCTCGTAGATGTTATTGAGACACTGTGATCCCCACTTTCCCCAGGCCATCTTGAGGCAGGGACGTCAGACTCCCACTGGTTTCCTCATGACGACTCCGCAGTTTTACTCGCCAACCCCTTGAGCGAGTGACTTCAGCTCCTTTTGGTACTTCAGTGACAACCCAGCCTTCCCTGAACTCCTTGGGATGAAAGGTCTTGAGACCCGACTCGCGCAGATGGTAATGCAGATGTTTTGCTGTACAGCAGCTTTTACCCAAGGGGGTTTTGCAACTCCACGTAGGAGAACAACTGCAATGTTCAAACTCAGCTTACTTGAGCTCCTGCAGACATCCTTTAGACATCACAACAGTTGACTGTATGTATTTCCTGTATACATTTTGCTGTACAGCAGGGGCTGCGACCCAGACTTATCCCGAGGCTCCTGTCCGCCCATCATCAATCTTCTAATGACCAGTAACGGACAGCAGTGAGCTGCATAGCTACGGAAGCTACGGACCAGGAGAAACGAATGAACATCACTGGGTTTGAATACATTGTAGACAGTGTTGGATTGTCCCATGAGAGGCGACTACCCCAGGGTTCATCCATCTAAGATTTTATAATAAGAAATAAACCTTCGTAACTCACTAAAGGACTACTGCTCTGTAACCTGCCAGACAAGGCAGTAGAAATGGGTGGTACAATTACATATAAAACTACCATTTAATAATTACTAAATTCAGACTCCCACAACATCCCGACGCGCGGCACCCACAACTACGCCTACACACACCCACAACCCCCACACCCCCCACACACACAACCCCCCAACCAACCAAGAAACCCCCACCAAACCACCAACACCAATCTCGCCAGCACCCCCATACCAAAAACAGAACCCACCGCCCAAATCAACGACACCACCTGCTCAACAATCTCATCCCAAACGCTACACCCTCACCACCCCCCGTAATACCACAAGACTCCGGCGACACACACATCCCAGACCCACCATCTGCACCATCTCTCACAAACCCCCAAAAACCCCCACAACATCAATACCAACAAAAAACCTCATAACCAACCATCATCATTCATACTCCCTACAACCTAACTCCCTCCAAATCACACAACCCTTAACATCACCACCACCCACAACAACCCCCCACCAGTCATACCACACCACCCTACCACACTCCCCACCCACCACCATAACCACCCACACATCCGAAACAACCTCACCCAACACCATTAGTAGGCAAGAGAGATACTATTATAGTTAATGAATTGCAGGAGAACTCTGTTCAAGTCCATCGTGTAGTTCCATAGATCAACCAAGAGATCTGGCACTTATATGATTCCGTGTCATTGAAGACCAAGTTATGCCATCCAATGACTCTTCAACGGTAGTGTGTATCCAAGCCATTCACTGGTATCAAGGTGCAATAAGAGCCACTGTCAATACTCACAGTCTTGGGTTTTCAGAGGAGATATCACGGGACCGAGTCGTGTAGCTGTCACGTGTGCGACGTTTCCGGGGAGTCTACTCACGTCTTTCTCAAGCAATGTCGCAGGTACCAAACACAACACCATTTTATAGTTTAAGTTTACGTGAGACCTTCGTTGTAAACAAGTAAATGACTTTATCACATTTAAAATACATTAATACAACATATAAAAACAAATCAATAAATAAAGAACAAACTTAGAGAAGGTTTTAAGGGACGCAAAAAAGTTTCTACATTAATGAGCCTATTTTGGTAGCATAAACGCTCAATGTTACTAACCGATGGTATCCAAAAATCGTCATGCAGTGTCGAATGCTTTGGCAACAATCTCCATTATTGTAGCACCTTATCTATGGACTTACTAGTGTTGAGACCATCGACAATCGTTCGATGGTCAGATAAGTGCGAACCTATCGATCGACAAGATTAGAAGTAACGAATTAGTAAGAAAAATTATGATCGAAAAAGGAACTAATTAAAAGATCGATAGGGAGATGCGAACAACCAACTTCCTCTATTCTTACACCCAAACAGGGCTGGCAGAAAGGACTTGTGATATAACGATCTCACAAACAGTCCAAATGGATATCGAGTGCTACAATCTTAGCAGAGCTACATCTTAGGTTGATTAAAAGGCACATAGTAAATAAAAAGGTTCGACGGTCCTAGCTCAATACAGCTATCCAACTGTTCTTTGTACTCACAGCATGACACACGAACATCTAAAACCTGCATCACCGCACCCAAAATTTAGAAAAAAAAAGTGGCCAGAGCATAATTATGACTTTTGACAACATCAAATTTTTTACTTTTTACTTGAACTGGGACATTTGATATATTACCTCTGTCTCTGGAAGATCCATGACGACAGGCATGAAGCTCCAAGTAGCAAACCTGCATTGACCCCCAGATTTTAAGAAGTTAGCCAGGAAAAAGAACGTTTCAACTCACATTTTGTAGTTGAGCTGAACATATGACTATACTATGTCACGGGCTGCACAGCATGAGCACCCAAACTTTTTGCATGGATTCCAACCTACTCAAGGCATTCAAGAAAGTCGTGCCGGGGAAATAAGGGAGTCTTATCTAAACACGCATTTTAGTTTCAGCTGGAGACGAGATTTGACTAACGCTCCAGGAGCCACATAAGCAATGAGGCCGCCCAAATTCACAGTGCATGACCCCTACACAATATAATAAGTGCCAGAAAAAGGAGTCTTTTCAACCTACCTATTTTTAGTTGAACTGATCATTGAGCTATACATGTCCGTCTTGGGCCAGCAGCACTTAGTTGCACAACCAAAAAGCCAGCAATGACGCCACTGTATCAAAGATTCGAAAAGTGCCAGAAATAATGGAGTCTCTTATCAAAACACCAGTTTTATTTCACAGGACATTGGACTATACCTGTCCTGGGCTCACAGACATAGGAGGCCCCAAACACTGGCATACCGGCCAGGCAAGATGTTAATAAAGGTGCCGCAAAAAGGAGGAGATCTATTTCAACCACCATTTAGTAAGGTGTGAACATCGAGCAATAGTAAACTGATATCTGTCCTGGTGACACCAAGCTAGAATCTGACCATATAAACCATGTTCTGCACCAACAGAATTAAACACAGTGCCTGAGAATTGGAGTCTTTCACCACCATTTTTGAGTTTCACTGGACATATACTGTCTCGTGTCACTGGGTTACGACTCATGCACCCCTGTCCCGTATGAAAGTGCGGAACTCGAATTGAGTCTTACACGACTATGGGAGAAGATACTGAGAAAGTTGAAGACAAAAGCTCATCTTGTCCACCCAGATTGTGCCTACTTAATCTAAACTTGAGCATTTCTTTTAATTTCTTATATTTACTCAACATGCATGGAGAAATTGTCTCTGGTAACTTTGTTTCTCTGTCACATGCTCCTCAATACATCCATTAGGTCCTCTGCATAAACTGCTACAAGTCATGGATCAAGTTTTCCTGGTACCGTTTCCCTGTACAATTCAAGAGTGAATTTTTTTACCACTTATTATTTGTTTTACCATTATGAAAGTTTTTTTAGCAGTCTCATAGTTTCATAGTTTGTAAGAGAGCATAAAAAAAGACAAGTCGTTCCATCTAGTATCAGCCTGTAGTGCTAAGGTGTTGATACCAAGAATGAGAGAGGCAAAGAAGCACCATCCGATGACGGTAGACAGCCATTGTACTCTCATTTAGGGAAAAATTCGCTTCCGTGAACTCCAATCTGGCAATCAAGAAAAATGCCGCTGGATCAATGACCCCATCTCACTGAATACCTAGTCACTATAACTTGTTATATATATATTACACTCCAAGAAATGACATCCAAACCCATATTTTGAACTCGGTATATGAATATCACCAAGACAAGTTCTCTCTGAGCAAGAATTCCATATATCACTTGCTGCTTAACAGTAAAAGATATTCATCCCTTTCATTGTTTTTATGTAGAAACTTTTCGTTCCTCAAGAACGAAGAGGATCCACCCTTGATCGTAGATACAGCCCTGAGGCTATAAATAAAGTCTGGGAGAGATTTACTCTATATTCGACCTTTGATGTATTTAAACTATATTTAGTTATGTCCCCCCAACCCGAAGCCTCTTTTCCTTCTGAACTAAATAACCCTAATCTTCCATCATTTTCGTGTGTACTGTATCCACCCAGTCCATTTATATTAAATTGTTTGTTGCCCGCCCTTTGTACCTGTTTCAAAGCTCCAAAAATAGTCTTCCTGTGCACGTGGTGCACCAAAACTGTACACAATATCCATGATTGGTCTAACACAGTGACTTAGTATAATGGGAGAATAATGTTACATTCATCATGTGTCATCTATGCCCTTCTTAATCGCATACCCCATGATTCCTATTTGCCTTGGCAGGCTATGCTGGTCTGAAAACATCTGGTCTGCTTACAATTAAGGTTTACTGTCCACCAGAGTATCGCAAAGATCCTTCTCTACTGCCATGTCACTAATTTAACCCAAGTGCTTTTTTTTTTTTCCCATTTAAACATGTAATCATGAATTGAATGTTTCTCTTCCCCAAATGATTCATATACACCACCCTAGACATTTTAATCAGTGTTTAACCTTAGCAAACGACTTCCTCTATACATCTGCCATGCGTTCACTGCCCTGCGTTCCCTGCCCGAGTATAATAGAAGACCTTATCACAAAGCTTATCGCAGATTCCCGGTGTGATGTAACTAACATATTATCCTTTCATATAGTGTTGATACTCATTACAGAGCCTTAGTATCGTTCTGCATAGATCGATATCCTACTGGTGTAATTTTCCCTGGTAATAATCATTAATGAAAATGTTAAAGAGGATAGGGCCCCAATCACTAAACCCTTTGTGTACCCCCACTAGTAACAGTCGATCATGCTGAGTATTTACGCAGTTACATTACTACCCTTTGTTTTCTCCTATGCAGTGGAGCTCAGTGACTTACCCGACTTGGCACACATATTTTGTCTCATCTGTCTAACCCCATGCCGAAGGGCTACATTCTCATTTTTTATTTATACCTAACCTTTTATGTGGCACCGGTAACAAATGCATTTTAGAAAAATAGACTAATATATGACATCCAGTGCCTCACTATCACGATTCAAGTCAATAAAGCACATGGACCTTCCTCATGAGGAACTGATGAGATGGTAGTCTGAGTCAACGGAAAACCTAATCCTTCATGAATCCCATAGCTGGAGACACGGAGGTAATAACATTTATTTTCAGTGAGATACACCAGATAGCATCTCTGATGTAAAACCTGTTGTTATGACAAACATGTTACCTACAACAGAGTGTTATAGCTTACCCGGCCTATAGTTTCCTAGAGGAATACACTTTTTATGATGCACCTCTATTTTGAAATGAAAGGCTACCACCAAACTCATTTGTGCTATGTCGAGCCAATCCTGTTGGGACATATCCACCTTTATGTATATAACAGTGGCCATGAATATTATGAATAGGGCCTATCAATGAACTCTCCTACTTAACCATCTCTAGGACACACGTGGAGGTGTATGACATCTGGACCAGGGCGATGTATGGTACTATTATATAAATCTTCCTATGATGGAGGCTGGTGCAACGTTGCTTAACAAAAATCTGTCCTGGTTAGATCAAGAAACTTTAAGTTGGAGAGTTTTACCACATCTCTTTCTGTTCAACAAATTCATGACCTCAACTTCGGGTACATACAGTGAGGAAAAAGAGAGTGTTAATACGTTTGCATTTATTTTTCTCACTTCACCGCCCTCTACCAGTCTCTCTCCATGCAGTATTTTTTCAAAGGTTGGGCCAGACATTTTCTGTTTTAATCTTGTTACTATTTAATATAAAAGTTAAAAAATATTTTAGGGGAGTGTCTTAGTTTTACTTTCTAGAGCAAATATGTCTTTCGTCTCTCAGCTATTGCTCCTTTATGGCCTTATATTTTAACACACATTTATTTGATGTTTTCTCCTATAGCTCTAGTATGCCTTCTATCATCTGCCCTGCCATGTTTTAGTAGGTGAAAAACGGTATTCTTTGTTTGTTTTATTGCCGCTTTTAAACTGATCCCTTCTGTATTCGCACATTCTGGGGTTTTTTTCAGAGCTGTTGTCTAATCTCTTATTTTATTACCATTAAGTATTGATACAAGGCAAGCAGATCTACACAGTGGTAGCGATAGGAGATTTTTAAAGAATAGGTCGCGAAGACATTTATTATTAGTTCTGCCTATATTTTAATACACTATAGATGAGCCCGAGTCAGATACGGGTTTAGGGCCGTAGCCCCTAAGCAAGTAATAAATTTAGACGCTTGCCCCCCATAAAATTCTATGGTTGTTTATTATTGTGGCTGCTCTTATAAGAAAACTAGCATTATTGAAGATTGATGAAAACGGAATATTTTAATATTATTATCAGATCACTGATTCCCTAGGTCCCCCTCAACCTGTACACTCTTTTGATTAACATTCTGTCAGGTATCTATTAAGTGAATAGTTAGGATCTAGAGGGACCTTTCCCAATTTTGCATAATTACGGTATCCTGCAGCTCATTTTAGCAAAGGATTAAATGTTATAAGCGATCTAGTTATATAGAACAAAAACCTGTTTCCGTTTTATGATAAGCTACAAGCAAAGTACTAGGATCTACTCAAGTTGAATGATACGTGTAATAAAGGTGTAAAGTACGACTCATAATAATAAGCATTGCATTCTGATTAGCCCGACACATCATCTATTATTAGCCTGAGGCTTAATGTAAATCTTCCATGGGTTTTCGTTATATTGTGGGCCTATAGCAGACCCCTAATAAGTATGTCATATAAGTGTTATTGTTTACACGCCATAATGATTTCACAGTCTTTATCTGATACCTATATCTTCGCCGCAGTTATGTGGCTTACAGACAGGATTCTTAGCATAGAGACAGTACACTTCTCCCTCTCTTTCGGTCTTACGACTCACTTTCTTAAATAGACATGTAACTAGCCGCTGCAAGTTTAACCGCCCATTTGTAAGCTCTCAGTCCAGGCCAATGTCCTGCAGTTATCCCCACTATGTCATATTTATTAACTTTAGCAGCTATTAATAACTTCATAGTTCATTAATTTTGTTGGTCAGACTCTGGCATTGGTTAGCATGCAACTTTATAGATTTTACAGATTTTTATTCCTTTCTCAACCTCTCACCGTGATCTTATTTATCTAATTGCAACACCCCACTCCCTCCACATCCACGCCCCTGTTTTAATTCCTAATTCCTCAGTTGACTAGCTATCTCACTATCTGCAATGCTAGAATGTGTAGTTACCCTCTACCCCCTGTCACTATATTAAATATTCCTCCAACTATCCTGAGTTCATTCTTTGTCCCCCATACATGCTGCATGCCCTCCCCATTTTAGGTGCAGCCCGATCACTACGCATAGAGTACTGTAGCAAGACAGAATCCAGGCCAGTTTTACTCCAAAAACCCAAATTCCGCTCTGTCCAACACTAATTTTTTGAGAGCCACTTATTCACTTCTCTAATCCCCCCACTGCCTTCTGGTGTGGCTCGTGGAACAGGTAATAATTTCTGATAAATATAACCTTGGATGGTCCTTTGCCCTGAGCTTCGCCTAAGCTCCCTGAAATCGTTTTAAGGACAAGCTCACCTACCTCTGAACTTTAGTATTGGTGCCAATGTGGAACGCATGAATCAGCTGGAATTTCCTCACCACCCCACCCACAATCTGTCAACACCGATCCGCGATATGTCGAAGACCCAAGGGGCCCCATGGGGGGAGTAACTACACACTGTATCGACGATCCCGGTCTTTGTGGCAGATTGCTTGTCTGTGCCCCTAAATAATTTGAGTTCCCACAACTAACTAAGCACTGTCTAGCCTGACCTGCAATCCTATTCCCTCATCTTACTGGAAGCAACTGGGGTAAGTTGTCATATTTGCTGTCAGTCAATGCTATTATCTGAACTGGACATCCCCCTCATGATAATTAATGATCCCATCCTAATCATATTGCAAATTTGTTGGGAGTATGTACCAATGTTTAGAAGATTAAGGAGACTAGCCTCACGCTTACAAAACTCTTTTCCTTTAGCGTCCTCTATAACGCAGCTTCTATTCTTAACTGTTACCCCAACTAGCTGCCTTTATGAGTTCCTATGCAGCCTCTTCCATGCTAACCACCGCATTCTCCATAGTATCTACACCTGCGATGATATGCTCAGTGGGCAGCCGGCTTCGCTTCCAAGTGGCAATGAATGGGGATCTCAGTGCGCAACTTGCTCATGTTAGATCCATGATCCTGAAGCTTCTAAACTGTGCAGTGTGCACCATCTTGCACAGCAGTATGCCCCGCTTCGAACCCTTTGTTGCTCAAGGATGCAACATTGTCACAGGTTGTGTCACTGGACAGCATTGTTCAAACATAGATTAATTTTTTAAATTTAATAATTAAAAGTTAGGATGGAACCCACATGTCTTGTTTCTCTTTCTTTATAAATATTGTATTAATGGGTTGGTCTCAAATACAGGATTGTATAGACTATGTTAAAGATCTTGCAAAAACAATGTCATTATTAGCAAGTATGTAGATCACTAATTAACGAGTGGTCTCTAACCTATTTGACCTTGTTTCTGACAGCACCAAAATCACCCTATAGAACCACTTGGACAATTGTGAAGAAAAATAGATAGTCTAGGTTAGAGAACATTACATTATTTGTATAATAGAGACCTGTAGAATAGCTTGCATTTCTACAAAGCAAAATGCCCGCGAAAAAATTCAAACTATAGACCCTTATGAGCCCACATTGGACAAAATGTGAAAGAACAAAGTGAAGTTCTATCTAGAAATCAACATTTTTGTTATAATAGGAACTCTGTAGTATTGCTGGCATTTCTAAAGCGCATGACCCAAAAAATGAATAAAAATTACTTCTCAGCCACTGTAAAAATTGTGAGGGAGAAATGCCACTTAGAAGCCACATTTCTGGTTCCAAAGGACCAGATTATTCTGTATCTCAACAGCTACTAGGCACCACCAAAAAATTATAAATTATACTCCCAAGCCACTATTAAAAATTGAGATGGAGAAATGCCACATATAGTTGTCCAAAGGACCATAATTATTGCTGTATCTCACAGCAACATGAACCTCAAAGACCATTGACAATGCTAAAACTTCTAAAGATAAAGTGAGTAAATTAGGAATACGGTATGTCCATGAAACCTTGCTGTCTTTTACAGTCTCCTCACAGCAAAACCACAAAATGAACTGTTGGGAAAAGAGAATAAAAATATTGTGCAGTAATGGACAATTGATCATTATTAATAAAAACATTTTTTTCAAGATGACCATTTCAGTTTGAAGAGGAATGTGAAGTAGACCGGCAACAAATCTGGTGACCTCAGGCAATTGGGGCCACAACATCATAAAATTAGAAGGATCCATTTAGCCTGTATAATCATCTTGATTGAAATAATACATAACAGATCCACATTAATCTGTGGAAAGCCGTATGCTTTAGTCCTGTAATGACTCCCCAGACCATAGTCATAGGATCTGCTCAGAATATGACCTGGCTGCTGGGCAAGGATCTAAATAACCTCTGTGGCAGTGGCGAGCAGAAGCTCGGGTCCATTCAATCCATTTATTTGATGGTGATATATCTTTCCAGAAGTCTAATGGGATAGTCTGGGAACAGCATTACAAAAACGATGGCGTGTTGAGACCAGATCAGTCGTGATCGAGTCCATGATACTTAATATAAGCTTGGTCTCTTCTGTGTGGTTGAGTATTGTGTGCCCGCATTGCAAAGCGATTGGTGTAGTGCAGGTAAACAAAGAATGCCATAGGGGTCATCCATTAGGCTTTCTTGCCACCTTGCCTGCCTTCCTTTGCTACGGGCTAACTTATGGCACATCATACTAAGCTAGTCACGTGCTGATGTTTGTTCCAGCGGTGATACATTTGGGGTAACAAGATGAAGCAGACGCAACGCAGTCATGAATTCTCACAGTTGATTCAATCTCAGAGGCTAGTCTCCATTATCCTGACAGATTTTTACTCTACTACATTGGGTGGGTGGAAAAGGAAAGTGCAGAGTATTTTGTTTTTACCCTGGGGATCCAGGGTATGGCCAGATAACCAGTAACTGTTGTTGCATTTATGGATGGCCTTAATGCAGATCATGTTGGAGGAAAAGGAGCATTCCAAGCACTCATGTGAGAATGGTAGCCCTTTGATTTCCACGGCCTCTGAGGTTTTTGAAGAGGGACACTAGCAAACTGAGATCTTCCAACATACGGTCACTGCCTCCGCCTTAAATGTCACGCGCCAACCTCTTTACCAAGGCAGTGGATATCGTCGGTAACATATCGGAGTTTAGGAATACCGCCTCCCTCCTCACTCTCCGCTGCCTCCGGCACAGCCTTCAACACAGCCCTGACTTTGGCCTGAGATGATGCATGACCCTGAGAGCTGAGACGCCACCTGCATATACTAGCTCGTGGACTACCCGAATTCTAGCAAAACTGCCTGAATGGAATTGACCGATAAATATTGATGAAACTAGTCGGGCTTGTGGATTATGACGGGAGAGAGAGGCTCCGTGTCCGCATCATGTGTCCTTCTCCTCCTCACTGTCACTGCGGGACCTAGTTTGTTATCTCGGAGTGTTCCGGAGCCTGGAAGAGCCTACCGTCAAACCCCCAGAGACAACAACACTCCAGCTCACCACAGTGAAGAACTGATCAACAGAAGATATAGCGAGGACCTTGGCCGTGCTTACTAGTCCATGTGTCCGGTGGTGAGATTGGACTTTTTTCCGACACAGAGTAGCAGACACACGCTACTTGAAATTTTAGATGACACGTGGCGTGGCCTAGGCTAGGTACGGCTGTTTCTGGCAAAGAAATGCCTGCTCGGCATCTGGTACATGGGGCAGGGCGAGGGCCATGATCGTGGCGAACCCAACTGGTTCCACCAGACGAAAGGCACCTTTCCAAGGCCAAAAGACCTGGCACACTGTTCTTGCCGAATTCAAGAGCATTTTGTGGCTTGGAGATGGTTGGGTTGAAAGTAAGATTTTCATTATGCTCTCCAATCCTGGAAGACAGAAGGCTGACTGCTTGACTGGGACCACTGTACGGCTGTGCAGGTCGTTCAATACTGGCGGGATGGATGAAGGGGTAGGAGGGGTCCTCATGGTGGCTGGTGGTTACTCCAGGCGAGACGGATGGAGGCTGAAGCGAGAGTGCAGATCCACTTGAACATGACTCTGAGAGACAAGGGCAGCTGAGGAACCGCTTGGTGGTGGCGAAGGAGGAGCGAGGCGGAGACAGAGGGTGTGACAGTGGAAGGCGAGGTCCCGGCGTCGGTCTGGCCTTTTTTTGACCAAGAGTTGCCCTCCATATTCAAATCATGCATTTCCTGCATGGTGATTAGACCATGTTTGGAGTGGTGTAGTTATCCACCTAAATGTATCTTGCCTCTACTATTTCGAGTTACGGTACAATAGGCTGTGCATATGACATCGCTGGGGTGCAATCAGAGGCGCTTGCTCAAAGATGGACCCAGTCTTGAGATGTACCTGGACCTTTGTTGACAGCGGGATAAGCGAGGAGAAGCTGGAGTTTGCGTTGAGAGGGAGTGAGGGATGGCTGACCAGTGGCTGACGGAATACATATCAGCGGACTTTTGCGACGCACCCTCTCACATGTTTTGAGGCGGGACCCGTACTGACACAAACTCGCCATCGTCTTCCTGCCTCCGTTCTGTGATTGAAGCGCTCGACAAGCAAATTTCTGCGAAAAGACCACTATGGATCCTCAATGTCGTTCATCATCATCATCAAGCCACAGATTGACTTGGTCGACCTGACAATTCAGACATTCCAGTAGCTGGGGCTACAAGCATAGGGTGACACTGCAAGGCTTGCCAAGACCGCCCGGGATTTTTCAGATTTGACGCGTGTGACTTATACCTTATGCCTCCTCTGAAGGCGAATCAGTAACTTGAGCCGTCAAGCAAGACTTAAATATCATGCCCCGACCACTCCGCCCCCCCCCCACTCTGCTTGAATCTTTTCAAACGTCATGCCTTCTGGACCCCAACACGCATTTGTCATCAAAGAGTCTTCAACAATGAGATTATCCACAGTGTGTGGGGTAACACGAGTTGACATTTGGGCTAGCTTCATTTAGACGTGCTGATAGACAGAACATTTTGTGGCCGTTTCCTGTGGAGGACGAGTGAGTTAAGACGTGCTGGATGCAGTTGCATTAAACCCTGAAGGACAGATTGGCGACGATGTTTAGTTACTGCAGATTCAGCAGGGCACCTGACCCAGGAATGACAGTCGCCTAGACAGTACCTGCAATCTGACAGATCCGCTGGCAATCGTGTTTTTCACGCCAGCACTGGTAGGAGCACCTTCTCTCGTATCTCTTACCTCCATGTGCTACACCCCCTCTTTGCTCCGCCTTACACCTGACTTTTCGTTCATGTTTCAGAAATATAAAATTTGTAGAAGGTAATTGATAGTTTTGAGAATCTCTTTTAAAAGACGGTCAAATTCACAGCTATTCTCAAAATCCCTCTAATCAAAAGCAAGTTACTGGATTCAAATAGTAAAAATATTAAAACAGAAAATGTAGGCCCTGACTAATGAAAAATACGTGAGGAGAGACAGTAGAATGGGACGATGAGATAAAAGCAAAACCTATTAAACACTTTGTGTTCTCCACTGTATTTACCGTGGAGATGAGACTATCATGTTCTGAAAACAGAGGAATGAGGTAAAACTCCAACTTAAAAAGTATCTCAGTACTTACCCAAGAAGAAGTATCAGCTCAGTCTTAAGAAGATTTAAAATAGACAAATCACCAGGATCCAGATGGCAATACAGCCCTACGTGTCCTAATAGGGAGTTAATGTGAAGCATAGATAGGCCCCTAATTCTTAATATTTTAAGGACTGTCTAATAACGGGTATGTCCCAAAGATTGGCGCATAGCAAATGTGGTGAAATATTCAAAAAGGGGTCAAAAATGATCCATGAAACTATAGCCGGTAAGTTTGGTCTCTGTTGTAGGTAAAATATTTGAAGGGTTTTCTCAGAGATGCTATCCTGGATACTAAACTGAAAATAAATGTATAACCCGTTCCAGCATGGTTTATGAAGGATCGGTCCTGTCAGACTAATCTCATCAGCTTCTATGAGGAAGCCCAGTGCTAGACTGGATCGGGGTGAGGCAACTGGATGTCATATATCTAGATTTTTCTAAAGCATTTGAAAACGGTGCCACATAAAGGATTGGTAAGTAAAATGAAAAATGCTTGGACTGGGGAAAACGTGTGCAAGTGGGTAAGCAACTGGCTCACTGATAGAAAACAAAGGGTAGTAATTAACGGTAAACATACTCTGACTGGTTTGCTGTTACTATGGGAGTACCACAAGGGTCAGTATGGGCCCTATCCTCTTAAACCCATTTTCATAACGATCTTACACATAGATTGCACAGTAGAATATCGATCTTTGCAGACGAACAAAGCTCTGTAAAGTAATCAACACAATAGAGGATAATGTGTTATTACAAAGGATCTGGATAATTTTGGAGGCCTGGGCAGGGAAATGGCAGATAGGTTTAACACAGTTAAATGCAAGGTTTATGCATGACTACATGTTAAAAGGGAAAAAGGCTGGGTAAAAGTGACATGGAAAAGGGAAACTTGGGAATCCTAGTGGACAGTAAACTTAATTGTAGCAGCCAGTGTCAGACAGCAGCTGCCAAGGAAAATAGGACCCATGGGTGCATTAGAAGAGGCATAGAGGCACATGATGAAACATTATTCTCCCCATTAAACAAGTCACGGTTAGACCACACATGGAATATTGGTACATTTTGGCACCAGTGCACGGGAAAGACATTTGAGAGCTTGAACAGGTACAAAGGCGGGCAACAAAAATAATAAAAGGACTGGGTGGACTACAAGTACCCAGAAAGATTAGCAAGATTAGGGTTATTTAGTTTAGAGAAAAAAGGGCTTCGGGGGACATAATAAATATGTTTAAATACAACAAAGGTCAATAAAGAGATCTCTCCCAAGATTTATTTATACCCAGGACTGTATCTAGAACAAGGGGCATCCTCTACGTCTTGAGGAAAGAAGAGTTTTCTACATAAACGTAAAAAGGGATCTTTACTGTAAGAGCAGTGAACTGTGGAAACTCTCTGCCAAGGAACTTGTCATGGTGAATTCACTAACAGAGTTCAAAAGGGTTTTGGGATGCATTTCTGGAGCATAATAAATAACAAGTTATAGTGTCTATGATTCTGAGAGGGTCATTGATCCAGGGATTTTTCCGATTGCCAACTGGAGTCGGGAAGGAAATTTATTCCCTAAAATGAGACAATTGGGCTTCTACCTCATTGGGGTTTTTTGCCTTCCTCTGGATCAACACTTTAGCACAACAGGCTGAACTGGATGGACGTCTCATCTTTTTTCGGCCTTACAAACTATGAAACTATGAAATTTAACTGCAAGGTGTCTATCAACAAATCTGGACTGGGCAAAAGTGCAAAAAACACGTATCTGTTATGTATTCGTATAATACAAAGCTATTTTTGGCACCTTTCAATTCACCTGTGGTGACTATAAAATTGCTGTATTCAAATTAAAGTGCAAGCTGCCTCAATGAACAAAGCTGTAGTGCGCCAAAGTCAAAAAACATGTATCTGTTATGTATTCGTATAATACAAGATATTTTTTTTGGCACCTTTCCCAATTCACCTGTGAAAATATAAAATTGCTGGTTTCAAATTTAAGTGCAAGTGTCTATCAACAAATCTGGACTTCGCAAAATGCAAAAAACACGTATCTGTTATGTATTCGTATAATACAAGGTTATTTTTGGCACCTTTCAATTCACCTGTGGTGACTATAAAATTGCTGGAATCAAATTTAAGTGCAAGGTGGATATATCAACAAAGGTGGAATGGGCAAAATTGAAAATGAACACCTATCTGAAATGTATACTGAAATAAAAGTGGAGTTTTGCACCTAACAAAGAGACCTGCGTTACTAGAAAAGATGTGTATCCTAATATAAGTTCAGGCTGCCCAATATCCCCGGAAAATATTTCAATAGAAAACTGTTAATAATAAAGCTATTGCAGTGCAATGTCTACACTAAGTCTTGGTGAAAACTTTATTATCCAGTATTCTTTATAGAGCTTGTCTGTGTTCGCCCGCGGGCCCCCCCCCCCCCCCTGCTCCCTCCCGTGACTTTACAGCGGTAATGCTCCTTTAAAATTCCCCTAGCTAACTACATAAAATCTTTCCCAAACTCTAATCTAACTAAATTGTAAGGAACACAGCTAATAGTAGAGGTTTCTCTGTGAAGAAATATAATAATTTCACTGAGCTGTTTGGACACAAGCAGAGCGCACGTCCTTCTGCTGTGAGACGCTGAGAGACACTGAGGCTGAACAGGAAACGCTGTTTCTATGTAAAACGAGGTCATGTGATTTTTCCAGCCAATCGCAACCATACACATCCCAGTCACGACGTCGCACACACATCTCACCCTGCTCTATTCTGTAAGCTGATTTGCTGGCCGCCAAAATGACAGGAAGCGCCGAAAATGGCCGGATCTTAATAGATGATGCACAGATTTAACCTAATTCGCATGACAAAAATTTCGATAACATAAAACGTGCCGATTCAACTTTGTCGATAATAATCGCTCAACACTAATCTTTACTACTTACTTTCTCTACTATGCACCATCGTAACTCGGACAAACCATGTCTCTCTATAGCATAGTGCTGTGCTAATGATGTTTCCCCAAAGTTTTTCTTCTCTTCATCCATACCTATATTTGCACTTTCCCTGATCTTAAATTTCCTTATCAAAGATTTATGTTCATTTAGTCTTGTTTTAATCATGCGACTTGTTTGCCCAACATATATATAAATATATATATTGTGACGCTTCACCCACATTCGGACGCCATCTTGGACCGTCCTGGGGTTCCTTAGCTCCGGGATCGCCGCTTGGGTAAACGGAATTTGCAGGCTGACACAGGGTTCTCTTTAAGCCTGGTCTCCACTAGCTTTATTTTTGCAACACAGGAAAACGTATACAACGTACCAAAAATAAACCCTAGGCCGTCTAGCCACTAACTACATCTATAATAGAGACCCTCTCTATTCTCTAACCTGGACCTACTGTCCAGCACAGTACATTTTTCATATACTTCAGACTTTTCCTGAATCCTGGGGGATAAGAGCCCTCTCCTCAGCTCCTCTGCTGCTCCACTCCGGTAGCAAGCCACACCCCCTGATCACCTGGAGTATGAGATCTTTAACCCCCTACCGCCGGAGCCAGTTTTGGCCTCTCTGTCAGAGCCCCTTTTTTGAAATCTGTCATGTGTCACTTTATGTAAGAATAACTTTTTGACACTTTAACCTATCCATGTGATTCAGAGATTGTTTTCTCGGGACACATTGTGCTTTAAGATAGTAAGAAATTTTGGTACAAAAAATGCTTGTTTTTTTGTGAAAAATATCAAAGTATCGTGAAAAATTTGAAAAAATTTACCAATTTCAAACTTCAAAAATTTCTGCATGTAAGACAGATGATATTCCACTCAAAATAGTTTATAACTAGCATTACCATATGTCTGCTGTAGTTTGGCATCATTTTTTTAAATGTCTTTTTTTTTTTTTACGACATTAGGGGGCTTAAAAATTTAGTAGTAATTTTCAAATTTTCAAAAAAATTTGCAATATAAATTTTTTAGGGTCCCGTTAGTTCTAACGTGATTTTTGATTGACTGTATGTTAGATACCCAATAAATGACCTCATCTAAGAAATTTACCTTAAAGTATTCAAAAACCGATTTGGGAAGTTTATTAACCATTAGGTGTTTTACAGAAATTAAAGCAAAGTGGATGTGAAATTTCAAAATGTAACTTTTTTACAGATTTTCAATTTTTATACATTATTCACAAGAATACGATAAATGTGATCAGGGAAATACAACTTAATATTGATTCCCCAGATTCTGCTTTTTCAGAGATATCCCATATGTGGCCCTAGTGCATTATTTGGGCTCTCCCACAAGCCCAGAATAGGAGGAGCACCTACTATACTCTGGGTTCTCATTTTCATTACGATTTTATTTAGGGGCCATTTCAGGTTTGCGGACACCCTAAGGTGCTAAAACTTAATAAATGCCCTAAAAAATACCCCATATTGGAAACTACACTCCTTAAGGAATATTTTTACAGGGTGTAGTTGAGTATATCGACCCCACGGGTTTTTCACAAAATTTTTTAGCGTTAGGCTGTAAAAATGAAATAAATTTTATTTTCCAATAATCTGAAATTTTTAGCTGAAAATGTTTAATTTTTTACAAGGCATCCTGGTAAAAAAGGACCCAAAAAACCTTGTTACGCAATTTCTTCCAAGTTCGGCAATCCCATACATGTGGGTTGTAAACTGCTGTTTGGGGCCCATGGCAGGGCGTATAAGGGAGGGAGTGCTATTTTGCTTTTGGAGCGCAGATTTTGGGGGGGCATGCCCGCATTTACAAACCCCCCAAAGTACCAGAACAGGTGAAACCTTCCAGAAGCCACCCCATTTTGGATTCAGCATGCCTCATAGATCACATCTAGGGGTGTATTGTGCATTTTGGGTGCACAGGTATTACAATTTTTTGCATTGGGCTATGAAAATGAGGGGAAAACGCAGTTCCACCATTGTTTTTTGGGCTTCAATTTTACAGCGTTCGCCGTGAGTATAAATGATAGGATATCTTTACTATGAGGGTGGGTTTACAATTGCAATGTATAAAATTTTATATAGTTTTTTATGTTTTATTACTTTTACACAATAGAAATAGGTGTATAAAAATTGCGTTTTTATGGTGTCCTAGTCTGATGACCATAACTTTTTCAGTTTTCTGTATAGGGAGCTGATTATGGGCTTGTTTTTTGTGGGATGAGTTGACCTTTTTATTAGTACCAAAATGGGGGCATATGCCCCTTTGATCACTTTTTATTAAGGTTTTGTGAGGCATTTTGAACAAAATACAACATTCCTGGTAGTGTTTTTTATTTTATTTTTTACAGCGGTCACCGTGCAGTATAGCTGACATGCTATTATTACTCAGGGAGGGCGATATGATTACAGCGATACCCCAATTGTATTTTTCTATGTTTTACTGCTTTTACACAATAAAAACACTTTTTTTCAAAAGGAAAACATGTTTTTGCATCGCCCTATCTGAGAGCCATAAATTTTTTATTTTTTTGTGTACGGAGCTGTGCGGTGGCTTGTTTTTTGCGGGATGAGTTGATGTTTTTATTGGTATCATTTTTTGGGGGGACAAGACTTTTTGATCAGTTTTAAATCTGTTTTTTGGAAGGCAGAGTGAAGAAAATACTGCAATCCTAGTAGTGTTTTTTATTTTTATTTTTAACAGCGCTCACGTGCAGTATCCAGTTAGCTTTACTCTCTGGGTCGATAGATTATTCGATACCCTATTTATATAGTTTTTTTTAATTTGGAAGCACTTTAAAAAAAAAAAAAGTGTTTTTATTGTGTTAAATAATATTTATGCATCGCTGTCTTCTGAGAGCCATAACTTTTTTATTTTTCCGTATACAGAGACGTTTAAGGACTCTTTTTTGCGGGATGAACTGACGTTTTAAATTGGGACAACTTTGGCATTTATATGAGTTTTTTGACGCTTTTTTTTTTCATTTTATGTGCTGCAGGATGTATAAAATCGCAATTCTGTGACTGTTTCTTGTTTTTGTTTTTTTACGGCGTTTTACCGTACGGGTTAATTAACATGACAGATTTATAGGGTGGGTCGTTACGCCCGGCGATACCAAATATGGTACTTTATTTATTTTGATCTTTTTTGGGGCGATTGGTGTTTGTTAAAGGGAAAAGGGCAGTGTAATGGTTTAATTTTATTTTTTTGTGTTGGTGTTTTACTTTTTAATTTTTTTTTTTACTTTTTTCACATTTTTTTACTTTTCCCCATGAGGATTTGTAACAGCAAATCCCCACTGGGGGAAAAGCAATCATTAGATTGCTGTTTGAAGAGGCGATCTGTGCACAGCGTTACTTCTGTGCAGAGGTCGCCATGGCAACTAGTGACACCATGCCCACAATGCATTGTGGGCATGGTGACGTCAAAAACCAAAAGGAGGAACTAACAGCCTTAAAACATAACTTTTAATAATAATGATAAAATATACACATTAGGCAAAGGAAAAAAAAAGAATAAGAACTTAAAAAAGGCAGCATGGGGGACAAGGACTAAAGAACCCCTATGAGCCGTAGAAGGGCAGCTATTACACCCTTCCTTATTACAAAACGGGGAAAATCGCCCAATAGGGCGGGGTCCTGCAGGAGTGACCTGCAAAACTGACCCAAAAGAATTATGGCCCCATACAGGAGCCCTTAGATTCTATCCCAACATGTTGTCCCCCTAATAGATCGCATGGGGGACGATGAGGGCAGGGACCAACAAATACGAGAAACAGTAAAATTTTGATATAAGGGTAGCTGAATATAAAAAAAGGTTTTTCCTAAAATAAACTCCCAAATGATATATAGAAACCCTCCATAGTTACAAAAAGAGAATGCGAGTGTTAGGGATGGTCGGGCGACACAAGACACGACAAGTGGGGCCCCTGACATGACCCCCGCCTTGTCCCTGTTTTTGGGGGAAAACCCGATCTAACAGGGGAAACAGAAGACTGAAAGTACACTGAGCAGGTGCCAGACAAAAACAAACAAAAAAGAACAGAAAGTAGTCGGACAGTCCAAGTCAATAAGGGGCGGGCAGCGCGGTACAAAAACGTGGGGAAAGGGGGAAAAAACCAGAAAAGCAGAGATCAATAGAAGGGAAAAACTTTTGACAGGTAATTAAAGGCAGCAGTATAGCAGGCATAGAGAGGGGAAAGAAAAGGTATATTGGGAAAAGGGGGGTAGAAGTGAGGAGTAGGATAGGTGGAGGACCTGTCAATCCGGGAGGATTAACCCCTATGAGTGCTCCCCGGGAACCCCCTTGATCCCCTGGTTGAATGGGTTGGTCGGTAAAATTTTGTCCAGTTCGGGGGCTGAAAGTCCCTAGACCCCACCCTCCCCGTTTTTCGGACCGTCCCCCCTTCCCAGTGCATGGGTATTGGAGGGCTTTTCTGAACCTGCGAGAGTGAAATTTACGCTCTTTATATTCTAATTCTTTTGTATGCCCAAAGGGGTTTGAGGAGGGGGGAAACGACCAAGGGGAATGTACTTTTTTTGGGAGGATTTGGGAATACCGGATGGATACGGATTGAACTTGGGAAGGGGATTAAAAAGATAAGGGTTAAAAATTTTAGTGAAAGGGGAAAGGAACGATTAAACCGGGGGGAATTATTTGATGGCACCGAAGAGGAGATTTTTAGTCGAGAGCACCCCTTGTCGCCAATTAATATTCAGGCCCAGGTGGGCGTTTTTTATTAGGAAATTTGTTTTGTGAGCTTGGGCTTTTTCTGAGTTATGACTCCTACCCCGACTGGCACAGTCGCTTAACGGGGATTTGACATGGGGAGTTGTTCGCAACTGTAGCGGCGGAATTTTGGGGGTGAAACCCGTAATTACAGTAAAAGGGGGAGAGTTTGGCGAGGAATTTCATGATGTTAAGGGCAAACTTGCCAGGGGCCCCAAAAATTTCATTCCCCCTTCGGGGCATTCAAAAACGTGCATCTGAGGTATTGTTCTAGCGATGGTTAAGTCTCTCAGTTTCCCCGTTAGTCTCGGGATGAAAGGCGGATGAAAAAGGACGGAGATCCCCAATTTCCACAGAATGCTCTCAGAATGCACAAACTAAAACCCCTGTCAATACAATGTTGGGGGGGAATCCTGGAGTCTAATATATGACGGAAAAATTTAAATCAGCGAGGATTTTGGCTGAAGGCAATTTCCTAAAGGAAAAGAGATGACACATTTTGGGAAAATCGGTCTACCCCCACCCAAATCCCGATCTACCCTGGAGGGGGAAGATGGGTGGGGGAAAATCCTTTGAGATGTGGCCCAGGCTTTTGGGCAACGGGAGGGGGTGCTAAATTGGGAGGCGTCGGGGTCCCTTTGCCCTGAAAGGGTTCCAGCAGTAAAAATTTCTTTTACATCAGCTCCCTGAAGGCCCCAAATTTAGGTCGGGACAAAAGGGTACCCGGTGCCCGCGATCCCGGGATGAGAAAAAAATGGGGAGTAAACCTCTCAGTTTTTTCAAACAAAAGGTGAAGGGAACAAAAATTTTAGGGGGGGAAGTGGGGTGGGACCGAGCTTGAGCGTTCGAAATTAGAAAGAGCTAAATCTTTTGGGGGGGTAGACGAAAAACCCGGAGCAAGGATATTCCCGGTTCCCCCTTGAGAGTCCCATCCCAAAATTCGGAAAGATGGCCCTTTTAACATTTTAGCCCTGGACGGTAGGTTACTACAAAGTTAAAACCTTGAAAAGAACAAGGATGGCTTGACAAGGGTTAATCGCTTAGCATTGTAAAGTTTTTAAAGTTTTTTTATGATCTGTAAGAACGTTATTATGTCTAGCCCCCCCGAAGGGTTTTCCCCCTCTTCAAACCCCCTTTTTAATGGCGAGCAATTCCCTTTTAAAATTATATAGTTAATTCAGGGGTAGAGATTTTGGGAGAAAAAAGGCGATGGGTCTGGTTTGGGTTTAAAAGGGTTCAGTCCCTGAAAAAGGAGGGCCCTAACCCCTTTTGACGCATTACCTCCACAAAAAAAGGGTTGTTTGGGGGTCAGGGTGGCCCAAGTGGGTGCAGACGAAAAATTTTTTCATTTGAACAAATGTTTGCCCCGGTTTCTGGTGCCAGGAGGTGGGGGTCTTCCCTTTCTTGTTTAATCCAGTTAGGGGTTTAAAAAATCAGGGAAAAATTCTTAATAAATTTGGATAATAGTTAGCAAAACCTAAAAAACTTTGGATCTTTTTAAGGGGGGTGGGCCCCGTCCATCAGTGTGGCAGAACCTTTTGTAAATCCATATTATAGGTTTGGACTCATTTTCCCCCGGGAAAACCCTATCCCCTTGGCTCCGAACAAAACATTTAGACAATTTGGGCATAGTTTTTTTGAGTAATGGAGGGCCTCCTGCTGACTCAATGGGTATGTAATTCGGGGAAAATTGAGGATGTCATCTAGATAACTTTACAAAACGACTAGAGGTCCAAAAAAATGTCTTAACAAATCTTTGGGAAAGAGGGCAGGTGCATTAAAAGACCAAAAGGGCTGAAAGTATTCGAAATGCCCCCCAGGGTTTTAAAAGGGGGTCTTCATTCGTCCCTTCTTGATTCAAATAGGTTGTAGCCCCAGAAGGTCGATTTTGGGAGAACCATTGGGCCCCCAAACCTGATTAAAAAGATCCGGGTCGGGGGAAGTGGAGCGGGTCTTTTAATTTTTATTTTTGAGTTCCCTATAGTAATAAAAGGACGCAGGCCCCCTTCTTTTTTCTGAAAAAGAAAAAACCAGTCTAGGGCGGTAGACGGTTGTTTTGGGCCCCCTTTTCCCGGGTTTCCTTAATATTTTGACGATAGATTCTCTTTCCCGGGGTGGAAAATTTAAAGATGCCCCCAGGCAAATTGCCCCGGAACGAGATCTATACACAGCATAAGGCCCGAGCGGCGGAGGGTGTCCGCAAGGGGTTTTCTCAAAGGTTTTGAAATAGAGACAAAATGGGAATGGGATGGTTTAGGTTTAGGAGATACAAAGTGTACAGTTTTAAATGATCCCACAGGGTTCCCCATTTTATAACTCGAGCCCTTCCAGTAAAAACCCCCGGTTTATGGGGCTTTTAAAGGGAAAAAACCCTAGAAAAATGTCCATGGTAAGTCCCCCCATGCAAGAAAGACAGTAGTTCAAAATGAAAAACACCCACATTGGGTTATTCGGTATTTTCGTTATTTACCCTTCCCCCCTTTAGGGGGGTAAATCGCGCCTGAACCCAAAAAGGGGGGGGAATAGTGGAATTAGTTTAAAACCCTAAGGCTTTAGCCACCCATGCTAATAAAATTGAGGCCCCCCCCAAATGTCAAAGCATGGCAAACAAAATTTAAACCCCCGAAGTTAGAGTTACAGGAAAGGAAACTTGTTACCCAGTTAGGGGATACCTGTTTGCTGAGTTACCCTTTCCCTGATGTTTTTTCAGGCATTTGTTGCTTTCCCCGGGACTGGGCCTGGTGGGGCGCCCTCCTGGGAAACATGCCGGACTCCCCACAGAAAAGCACAACGCGTTTTCCACCGAGTTTCCTTCGATAGTCCCGCGTGGAGCCAATACTTTGGTTCCTCTTTGCCCCAAGGGGGAGGGGAAAGGTAGTGGAGGAGAAGTAGGAAAACAGCGAGAAAGGTTTTGGGGGAGAGTCAGCCTGAATCCCAGTGGACCCCCAAACCCTTTCCCTGCGTTCTCTTTCTACCCTCCCGGGCAAAAGGATACAAAGTCATTAAGTCCCCCCAAAATCTCGGAATAGGGGCTGATCATGATCCCTTTACCTCGGGGCAGCCCTTGTTAAAGGGGGTTTTTTAGGGGTTTGGTCGGACCCAATTATGAAAATCCTTGGGTGAACTCAGAGCGTAAACCTCAGCCCAGGGCGACCCCGTGGTTTGGGGGAGTGGGTTTTTAGCTAAAGGCCCCGGTTGGGGTCATCATAAAACTGTCCCGGCCCAGAAAAAATTTGTCCACGATTGCATTTGGGCCTCGGGGGGGTATGCTTTTGTGCCCACACCTGCGGTGGTCCCCGGAGGTGTCACCCCCATGGCGACTTTTTTAGCTTCAGAGGAAAAATGGGAAAACTGAAAAAAAAAGGGCAGGATTCCTGAAGGTCCGAAATTTATCGGGTTCCCTCGAAGCGTAGGAACCCCATGTTTGGTTTGGCTGCAAGATTGTTAGAGCTAGGGCAAGTGTGGGGACAGGGGACGACTGGTCGGGGCTGGGGGAGACATGGCGTCCAAACAAACGATATCGGGGATTAAGCCTGCCTGCCCCGAAATGGGTAGTTAAATTTGTCCCCAAGCGGTCAGAAAAACCGATAGATCGGGGTTCATCCTGAAACCGCCGGGGAATTTGTTTTGAATAGGGCCTGTTAAAATTTTGGGGGGGTCGGGACGACACAAGAAAGGGACAAGTTGAGGCCCCGACACTGCCCGCCTCTGTCCCTGCCTTTTGGGGGAAAACCACTCCTTAAAAAGGGGGCCCCAACCCGAAGATGAGGCTACACTGAGCAGCGTGCACAGACAAAGACAAACAAACAAAGAACACAGAACCAGTAGTCGGACAGTCCAAGTCAATAACGGGGGGGGCACGCCGGTAAGAATGTGAGGCAAAGGGAGAAACAGAACAAGCAGAAAAATCAATAGCACAAGAAAAAAAACAAATATGAAGGCTAACTATAAAGCCGCAGTATGCGGCATGAGAAGGGAAGAAGAGGCTATATTAGGAAAGGGGTAGAGTAGAGGAGCTAGGTAGGGGGAAGGGCTGTCATCCGGTTGCTGATTAACCCCTATGAGTGCTGGGGATTTTGGGTAAGGGGCGCCGAAACAAACAAAGGTATTTAGGCTACAGGAGTGTTCCACAAAGGCGGCAAGGCCCCGTTATAATCGCCGGGCTGTAGCCCGGCGCCGGGGGAAATGGCACGGACGTGACAGCGAGTTTAGGCGCACAAAAATAGGGTTCAGGGATCAAAAAACCTCTTTAAAAAGTCCTGCAGGGAAAGTAAAAGCAGGAAAAAAATGTGTCCCCCACCCTTAGGGGGTCCCACAGTGGCCAGGTGTAGAGACCCCTTCTTTCTACCCGGCCCCTGCTGGGACCCCTTTCAGGGTGCGGGACACATTTAATTCCTGCATTATTTTCCCCTTTCAGGGGCTCTTTCAAAGGGTTTTGGTTTTCCTGAACCTATTTTGTGCTGCCCAAAATCGCTTTTTTGTTTTCATATGGAGGTTGCGTGAGTATATCATTTGGGCAGTTATTGTGAGGGACCTTTTTGTATATTCAGCTACCCCTTTATATATATTTTATTGTTTTTGTATTTGTTGGTCCCTGCCCCTCATCGCCCCCTATGTATCTAGAAGGAGGATCGAAACATTTGGGATAGAATTTTAAAAGGTCTCCTGGATGGGACCTTGGGTGGTTTTCTTAGGGTCGTGTTTGCGGGGTCAGGCTCCGTCAGGACCGCCCTTATTGGGGGCGATTTTTCCTGTTTGTATATGGGTAAGGGTTAAAAGGCCCTTTACGGGGCCCTATAGGGATTCTTTAGTCCTTGCCCCCGAGCTCCCTTTTTTAAGTTCTTATTCTTTTTTTTCCTTGCACTAATGTGTAATTTTATCATTTTTAAAAAAGTTATGTTTTTAAGGCTGTTGTTCCCCCTTTTGGTTTTTGCTTTTTTGGCTTTTGAGGGCTTTTTACCACAAAGTGTGGGTTTGTGTTTTTTTTTTGCATGTGACGCACCGACTACCTGGTGCTTTCAGAAAACATCCGGGGATCCCTAGGAGCGGGGGGAGCGGCATCTGTGCCCTGCCCCGCCGTCGTAGGCGGGGAGCTCACTCCTCGCCTGGGGCCCTTTATTATTGCAGCCATGAAAGGCTGCCGGTAATTTTTTGCGTTTTTTACCCGCGGGCCCGGGGGGCTCATCTGGCCCCGGGGGAGGGGGGTGAAACCCGGTAATTTACGTGGTTCCATGCGCGTTTTGCACCGGCCGCCCCCAACCCCCCTGCGATCGCCAGGGGCGTAGATATGTCCATTTGCGGGAAGCAATTCCCGCTAGGGCGTTGCTACGCCCAATGTCGGAAAGGGGTTTAATAGATCTCCAGAGACTTCCCCAAATACCGGGGCGGGACCATAGGGACCTGGAAAGTGGGAAACAACCCCCACCCATCGCAGTTGCCCCGGAAAAGGCCCACCCCCTTAATTTGAACATTAGCCGTGCTAGGTAGAAGGTCAAAAAACCAAAATGCTGCTGCCGACAATACCTGGCTTCCCCCCCCGAGACCAGGCTCTCAGTGGAAACGTAGCCACTTATGGCGAACCATGTGCCCACCTAAGCGTTTACCTCAGCTCGTTAGGGGGGGATTTCCTTACAATTCTGGGGGTTCCAAAACACACTCCCTGCCCCTCCTAGCGCTGAGAAACCACTCTTTCGGGCTGAGCACTCCCTTTTTGCATCACTTCCGTCACTACGCCCTTGTGACTATGCAGAAAAGTACTGAAAATACAAAAACCTTTGGAGCACATAAAATTTCCCTCACTACAGACCGCATGACCTTTATTCTTTCCCCCTGCAGTGTCACAATCAGGTTTTTCTATCAAACCATTCTCTGTAATACACGATCGGGGTGCACCAAAATCTGCCTTGGCACACGTTTTCATTTCACAAAATTTTTTACATTCCATCGCTTTCAGCATTACATAACATGAGCATGACCATTGCCGTGTCCTTCCCACACTGAAATAGGACTTTTCACAGAGTGTTTTTTTCTCCTGGTCAATAACCCGTAATTCCACTCTTTTCCCACCTCTAAGCAGAGCCCTCATCCAAGGTTTGCCTTCTCCCTTTCCCGGGAATGCCCAGCCTGTTCCACCAGGCAACTCAATCCCTTTTCTACACCGCAGAGTGCACCCTGATTGTATGGGACCCCATCAACATGCAGGCAAAGTTTAACAGACAATTCTTTGGGTTTTCTTCAATCCTAGCATACCGCACCTCACCAATTGTGCTTTACCCGCCACAAAACCTCTAGGGGGCACCTGAACTTGCACTTACCCTTAATCATTTCAGTGCTCTGGGGTCATGGTAAAACACATTTACTGATGGGGTCCATTAAGGGCAATCACCTGTGCTACTTGGGTTTCCTCCCTAGACCTCTTTTGGGGCAAACTAGAGACTCTCTTTTTTCATTGTGGGGTGAGTTTCGTGAAAACCCTTTTTCAGACTACAGGGTTTTTGACATGAATGCAATTTTTAAGATTTTTAAAAAGACTGTCCCATGAATATATTTAGTCCTTTAGACTCGGTAAATCCGATTTTAACGTCCATGCCCTCAGGATGCTTTTGGCTTGGGCAAATTTTATGAGCGTTCATTTACTTCCCCATGGGTCGATAGTCGATATCGGCAATTTTCACGATGATATCCGATGTCGATAATTGTTTCGCCCCATGAACCCTGAAAAACAGGGGGGGAAAGGGAAAACACCTTATTTTTACACCCCAAACAGGGGTGGAGAAAACTGGAATTAACATTCACAACAGTCAAAGGATAGTGCAAATTTGGGCAACCACTTAGGGTTTTAAAAGCCCAGAAAAAAAATACAGACCCTTCCTATCCCCGTTTTTTACCCCCCGAATGCCCTTAAACCTATCTGACCCACAATTAAAAAGTGCCCCGAAAAAGGGTCTTTGAACCACCATTTTTGTTTCATGGGCATTGATATGCCTGTCCTGGGCCCCATAGACCATTAAACCTTTCTGACCCCCGATTAAAAAGTGCCGGGGGGAAAAGAGTTTTTTTCCCCCTTTTAGTTGAACT
>JAODAL010040951.1:0-36377 GCA_025379985.1 Phyllomedusa bahiana
AGGGGAAAAAAAAAATTTTCATTTCTACCTTGGGGTTTTGAAAAATAGGGGTTTTTTTTAAATTTTTTAAAAAAAGGAATCCCCAATAATGTCTCATATGAAACATTTTGAGCCCCAAAACTAACGCCGATCTTTAATAGCACGGCCAATCGGCTCACAATGATCATCCCCTTTGAAAAAAAAGCCCCCCCCAAAATGTTTCAATAAAGGATTGCTTGTTACCCCTGGAAACCCTTTTTTCCTTCCCCTTCCCAAAAAGGAAATCCCCGTTTATTAAAGATATTCTTTGGACGTGAACTTAAACAAAAAACAGTAAATTTTGGGGAAACGCCCAAAAAAGGTATTAACACCCCGTTTTGCAATAATTTTTAATAAGAGGGGTTAAAATTCCCCCCCTTGTTTTTAGCAAATTATACCCCAAAGAAAAAGTTCTTTAAAATCGGGGCAAAAGGGGGTTAAAAAAACCCCCCCCCCTTTATAAAAATGTGTGGCTGATGGGGGGGGGGACAAAAAAAACCCCAAAAAAAGTTAATTCAAACCTGCCGGGTAAGCTTAAGTTTTAATTGGCCTTTTTTGAAGGGGGGGCACAAAAATTTTAACTCGGTAACCCGGGGAAGGGAGGGAAACTTTTCAGCACTAATTAACCTGTTTCGCAGCAATTTTGGAAAGGTTTATTTTTTTCCCTTTCCTCCTTTTCCTGAGTAATACTTTTTTAAACTTTTTTGTTTACAAAACCCGGGAGGCTTTTATTTTTGGGATAGAGAAAATCCCTTTTTTGTTTCTTTGGGTTTTGTTTAACACATCCCATTTGTAAAAATAAATTTCAATCTTTTTCTGTGGAATGTTTCAATTTCAGCAATACTAAATTTATATAGTTTTTATGTATTGCAGCATAGTATTCTCCTATTACATAAGTAGTGACATAGTAGTCATTAGGTCCACTACTGCCATGCCAACCGGTCAGCACCCGATAGTCATATGTGGATGGACAAACCAGGCGAACAAGGAGAGCATTCCACATATATTGCTAAAGTTTTAAGCAGGTGTGGAAAAAAATGCTGCAAAGTAAGCAAGTAAGAATGGTTTCAAAACTAAACTGTTAGTAGCTTATTTGTATCAAATAACAAAATGAAAAGTGCATGGACAAAAAAAGAATTCTAAACCAAATCATTGTTTGGTGTGATCACCCTTTGTCTTCAGGACAGGATGTGATGAATGGCTTCCAAAGAACCCTGATCTCATCAACAACAAGTCTGTCTGGAATAACCTAAGAGGGGAAGGTTTTGACATTCACATCCAGAAGTCGGGGTTAGTTCTCCAAGATTTTTCAAATTACCTCATTTTTTATATTCTTTAAAAAACTGTGTGCAAGTGTACCTAAAATAATTGATGGTGTTTTGAAGGCAAATTGGGCCCCCAAAGGGAAAAATTTTGATTTTCTAATTTTTAAAACACTTTTCTTGTGTTAGTTTTTTTAAAAAACAACCGTTTTAAAACTTTATGCACTAAGCCCAACATTGTTACATTCATGTAAATCATGTCTGCAATGGGTTAAATAGTACTGATATAACTGTTACTCTACTATCATTCACAACACCGTTACAAAAACGTATTATCGGAAAATATGCTCTTGCTTAAATACACTTTTTACAATAAATTCTTGCTTTTACATTTTGTGGTATTTATTTTTTTTCTTTCACGTCATCTATATTAACGAAAATCCTGAAATCTTACGGTTTTCCTCTGGCCACTAAGCCTCACAACAGTCTAACACTTTTTGTTCTGTAGAGATCACTTCTCAGCAGTCATCTTATTATCATGACAGGCAGGATTACAATGAACAGTAACACCTCTATGATAAGGTTGGAGGCAGATAACACAAGGTCCACCACTGACAACAGATAATGAGAACAGCTCACCTCCTCACCCTGGGCAGTGACCTCTACACATCACAGAGCATACAAAGAACACTATCCCATAGAAGTAAATAGGTTGATTTATGACTGGATGCTTCTCTAGAACTGCTGTAAAAACAAAATTTCAGAACTATAATCACAGCTCGGAAGAGATGTACAGAAAATAAATAAAAAAAAACCCGCAAAAAAAAAAAGAAAAGAAAAACACTTTTGAAATGTAATATAATAGTATAATTAATTTAGGTGATACATTCACTTTAATACATCATATTTGTCTACAATTTAGTACTTTTAACTTGAGAAACTCTTTTAAAGTGACTTTCAATAGTACATTAAGAATGTGAAGTAGAAACTCCCTATGTACATCCTGTATCTGCCTTTCCAAGACATCTGGAATTTTTGTAAACTGTACAAAACTCACCATTAAATAGAATCTTCGGACATAATCTCCATATGAGCAGAATGCTATTTTAAGGCATAGAGGATTTGTAGTTACCTCCTTGTATTTTGGCGTGCTTACTTTCCAAAGTGGTTTTGATGGAAATTAATTTTGTCATTAAATGTGAATTTAATTTCTGGGATAAATTATAGCTTAAAATAACCAATCACTGTTTTATCTCACAGAGTTTTTACAGCAGATGGATGCTATCCAAATAGCATTGATGTTGTGGATTACATTCTACTTCAGTTTGGCAGTTTCACTTTTAATCATGATTTTCCTACCTGTGTTTTCACATGCATCTGTCTAATTAATATGAAACAAAGTCTATGGTTCCACTAAACCTTCTGATGTTTAAATCACTAAAACCTTTACTAGAAAATAAATGTGATCCACTGCATACCATTATTTACGTTGTGTTACTTTACCGTAAACCTAGCTTACTGGCACTTAGTAATGTTAGTATAGCTATTTTAAAGCAGCAGTCCAACAGCTGGGTGGGATGACTACTACTACTGATACCACATTTCCAGATCAGGTTTTGTCTGGCCTATATATGCCAGGAGGGTCAGGTGAGTTGGGGTGTGATTCCTAGCCTTAATTTGAACTAGACTGAATACAGGGTTTGGTGTAACTGCTTACAGCATAAGGTCTGTAATTGCTACACCCATGTCATCCCGATGGGGGTAACTGAAAACCACCAAAGGGACCATGAGTCTGGTTGGTCCGGCATTGTGTGTATATTATTTATTCTGCTGAAACTATTTCTGATGTGATCAAATAAAGAAAACAATACTATTTTTACCAGGTTACAATTTGATCACGTATATAAAAATGTTGAACATGCTTATGGAGTCATTTGTGGATGTGGATCTAAAGGAGGTACTGTATTTAATGATTAGATTACCATTAGATGTGGAAAGAATCTTGGTCATAGACTTACACGTGGTCATCAATACCCCCAAATGCTGGAGGGCTGTTGGCTTAATAGGCAGATCAAATGCTGCTGTAAATGTGAGGGGTGCTATAAAAGCATATAAGTTAAATGGATTCCATATGGCATCTCTATGGCATCCATAACAGCCATTTATTAATCCCTTACTGACATTTGACATACCCATATGTAATGGTTGGGTAGGGGTTCCCACAAATTAATGTATTGGTACGTCACTAAAGTAAAGGATGTCTCGTTTAAAGTCAAGGTGTCCCTGACAGCAGATCATCTTCCCTCAGTGCCCAGGGGAACAGCAATGTCTCCCAGCATCAGTGTTCGCCACTGTATGGCAATTCTTCATATAAACCAATGCCTGTGCCCTCCCGCACATAATTTTTTACACAAACACAGGTTGAAGCACATACACTCTACACGCCTCATAAAATATTCCAAAATGTCCCAATCCTCCCAGAGATGCTACTCAACAGAGGAGGCCTACACTTTCCTGGCATAGGAAATGGGTTCCACCAGTGATTTAGACGAGGAATTTTTTGCGTTTGCCTTGGCCAAATCCGTCCCTCTCATATTTCAAGAGCAGGCTTAAATTTCGCCAATACCTGCCCAGTAAAAGAACGCGTTACGCGATAAAAATTTACAAGCTGTGCGAGAGTACCTCCAGGTACACCTACAGTTTCAGGATTTACGAAGGGAAGGACAATCAAATTTTACCCCCAGAATTACCCCTTTCCTAAAAATAAGTGGAAAGATAGTGTGGGATTTGGTGCACCCACTGCTGGATAAAAGTTACCACCTATAAATTCAGATTTTTAAGTGCCTCAGCTGCAGACATACAGCAGCCTGCGACACAATGAGCAAGAATCAGAAAGGACTCCCTAAACCCTTTGTTGCGCAATTGCTCCTAAGGGGAGAAAGCAGGTATCAATCTAGTGGTGACCTGCTGCTGGTCGAGTACAAGGACAAAAGGGACATCCTTGTATTGTCCATCTGTCAGCCCCAGCACTACTAATGCCCCTGTACGAGGTACCATTATAGTCACCCACAAATCCGACTGTATTATGGATTACAATCGTTACATGGAACCGGCAGATTTGTCGCACCAGGTGCTGAATTTGTACAGTGCCTCACATACTTTAAGGCTATGGTCACACGGGTGAAATTGGGTCATATTTCGGCCCGTATTTTGTGCCATACTGCGCGCAATAAGGGCCAAGATACGTCCCAGTAATAACGGTAATCCACAGTTCTCATAGAGAACTATGGATTACGCCTCCTCTCCCCGCTCGCACAATATGCCGCGGGGGGAGATAAGTGACATGTCAATTACTGAATGAATGTCTATGGGGCCGGTTGGCGCGAGCTCCCGAAATCCCGGTGTAATTGCGGGTCGGAATTACGCCCCGCAATTATGCCGTGTGAACATAGCCTAAGACCAAAATGTGGTACAAAGAGCTGGCCATGCACATTGTGCAAATGGTGATGTACAACAAATTTATTCTCTTCCATTGTACAGGCCAAGCAGAGACGTTTATTACCTTCCAAGAGAAGGTAATAAAGGCGGCATTTTTTGGGAACTAGGGGGAGGAACCCAGCACTTCTGCTTCTAAGGTCCCCTGAATTATACCAAGGCAGCATTTCCCTAATGAAATCTCCTCCATTAGTAAAAAGGGAAGAACACAAAAACATTGCAAAGTTTGCTACAAAAGAGGGATCAGAAAAGACGCAATTTACCAGTGTGAAACTTGTCCTGATAAGCCTTGCCTCTGCATAAAAGAATGCTTCAAACTGTACCACTCATCTATGGATTACTAGTTTAAGCTTTCCATTTTCCTTTTTTGTCTGAAACCTTCTCGGAAGCCCCAAAACCCTTTAAAAATCCTATTATTGTGTGGTAAAAAGGCGTGCCCGGAAAAAATTGTCATTGGTAAAAATTCGCCTTTGAAAAATGCACAATAATGTGGGGGAAATTAAATTTTATGAAACCCCTGTCAGGAAAAAATTTTTAAATTTGACTTTCCCCAAGATTTTCCTTTTAAAGGGGTATTTCCCGGGGCCCCCAACGCTGATGTGAGGGGAGCTGGGTTTCCTTGCGCTCCTTGCCACCGGGGGGGTTTTTTTTTTTTTTAAAAAGCTGCACTCTTTTCAGCCAAAAAGCCACCAGACGTGCCCCTGGGTAAAAAGGAGGGGGGCCAGTGATTTTGGGCCCCCCCAAATCAACCCCCAGGCAGAAAACCCTTTGGAGCCCCGACACCCGTAAGAAAGGGGGACCCCAATTCCGGAAAAGAGAGGAGGAGGGGGGAGGCGCCCCCCCTTTTTTTCGGGTTTTCAACGGGGCAGCGGACAGGCACGAGGGAAGGTGCTAAAGAGCTCCGTTTTCCAAGGGGGGAAAAAAGTCCTGAAAAGCGATCCAGGTTTTATCACAAACCAACATAAAAGGTCACGGGGAGGGGGAAAGGGTTTTTGAAGGCAGTGGACTTTTTTATAAAGTAAAGTCCCCCCTAAGGGTGGGGGGGAGGGGGGGGGACAAAAAAAACCCCCAAAAACCCACCCCAAAAAGCAGCCACCCCTAAACTCAACTGTGCTAATTCCCAAATATAAACCCTTTAAAGCTTTGGGAGAAACAAAAATTTGAACCTACAAGCATTTATAACCAAGCTCCTCTTTTGGGGCAAACATACAAACTACAGTTTAAACTGCGCACAATTCCTGACTGCCCAAGGAGGGTTAAAAAACGTGTGAATTTTGCCCCAAAAATACCCCCCAAAAAAAAACCCCCAAACGGTAAAAACCCAAAATTTAAAGTCCTTCCCAAACCGGGTAAAAAAAAGGGGGTTTAAAAAAAAAAACAAAAAAATCCCCCCACCCGGGCCCCAGAATCCGAAAGAAAAACAGGGGTTTTACCCGAAAAGAGGGCCCAAGCCCCGCGTTTTGAAAGTTACACTTTAAAAATTTCGTTACAAAAATATTGGCAAAAAGCAGTGGGAAAAGAAAATTTTTTCCCGTTTTTGAAAGAAACCCCCTAAAAACAACCCCTGGCCCACAATGCAGGAGCTGCAGACAGGGGTTGGGCAGGCGGGGGAGGGGCCCGGGAAATTTTTTTAGAACAGAGACGGCCATAAAAAGGGGAAACGAAATATCCACCTGCATCCCAATAAAAAAATCTCACTGAAGCAAATTAAAAAAGCCGTAATAAATTGGAAAAAAACCCAAGAGAAAAAATAATTTTTCGTAATTTGGGGCCCCCGGAAAAAAACCCCAGTGAGTTCCTTAAAAATATGTGAAAAAAGATCGCCAGCGGCTTTAAAAATGGGGAAAACCAATTTTCCAAAGTGGAAAGGGTTTCCAGAGTGGGCCCAAAAAAAATTGCCATTAAAAGTGGAGCAGTAAGGGAAAGTCTAACAAATCCCGACAATTTAATAGCCAAAATTTTTTTGGGAAATTAAATGAAAAGGGAAAAAAACCTAAAAAGTTTTAAAGCGGCCAAAACCCCCTTAAAATATGGGGGCCCTCCACTAACTTCTTTCAAGACTACCCCCCGGGGGTTTAAAGAAAAAGGGGTTTCGAAAAAAAGGGTTTCGCTCTTTATCGAAAAAAAAAGTTTCAGCCCTCAACCCAGCCATTTCTGAGGGTATCTTTTTCCCGGGAGGGCCCAAAACTGATTCCTTTTTACAAGGTTTCAACAGGGGGGTAAACTGCACTTTTTTCTTTTTGATTTAAAAAATAAAGATCAAAACATCCCCATTAAATAAATCGGCCCAAACCAGCCCCCGAGACAGAAAATACAGCAAAAACCAAAACCCAAAAGGAAAAAGATATCCTCATAGAGAGAAGGCAAAAAAAGAATGAAGATAGCGGGGTTTTCCCTTTCTCTTCATACTTATGGTGGCCCCTAATACTAAATTCATTGAGCCCCGGTTTTCTTTAAAAAGGTAGAAATTCACTGTCTCCCCCCAACCCCCCCTTTCTTTTTTTTTTTTCTTTTTCTCTCCTTTTTTTTTCTTTTTTCTCCCCTTTTTCTCCTTGTTTTTTTTTTTTTTTACTTCCCCTTCCCTGTCCCCCGCCCCCCCCTCCCCCTTTTTTCCCTTTTTTTGGGAGAAGGGAAAAGTTCAGAAAGGGTAACAATCAAAAAAGGGGGCCCAATGGGGCAAAAATAGATTTTAGTTATGGGGCCCGGTGGCAAAGCAAATAAAACCGACAAAAGAAAAAAGAGAAGTCCTAAAAAAAAGGGAAACGGTGGCCCAACAGGGGTTTCAATTGTTGATGATGTTTTCATCTTTACGAAAATTTGGGGTTTTATGTTTTAAAAGGGTTTCTCCCTTTTAAAACCCCGGGTTTACAGTGTTACAAAACCCAGGGTGGGGTTTTGGGTTTGAAAAAAATTTGAGCTTTAAATCTGAAACACTAACCCTTTTTAAAACCCCCAAAACCCCAGGCCTTTAAAAAATTTTTCCGGGAAATTTTAAAAAAGGTTTAATTCCCCCGCAGAACCCGCTCTTTAATCCTTAGAAAAAGGCCCCCAATTTTGAAGCCCGATGTGGCTCTGGAAAAGAGAACCGCATTTTAAAGGCCCCCCCAAATTTTTCAGGATGGGGAAAAGTTTTTGGGGGGAAGGTGCTGGACCCCTCGAAAAAATAAAAAAAAGGGAGTCCCTGTTTTGTTAAGGAAAACCCCCTGTCTTTATAATATCCCTAGCAAAAAGGAAACGGATGGGGAAGGTAAAATGGATAAAGAACCCCCTAGAATCCCCGGGCAGGGGACTTTAATTGAAAATTAATAAAAAATGGGGTTTTTTGGAAAAAAATTAGGGAAAGGGAAGGGTTTTCCCGAGAGTTAGGAAAAATTCAAAAACTCCTTTTGAGACACCCAGCCAGTGAATAGTTGGGGGAGTTTAAAAAACCAAAGAAAAAGCCGCCCGGGGAAGATCGCGGGGAATCTCCCCCGAAAAAAAATTAGTAAATGATGGGGCCCTCAGGGTTTTTGCAGAGAGTGGGGGACTAAAATAAATTGTTTGGAGTACACACCCGGGCCCAGCGGGGAGTTTTACCTTTTTTTCGAATGTCCACCAATCATGGTGCGAATAAAAACTTCCTCCCCCCCCCAGAAATTGAAAGACAAAAATTCTTGAGGTGGACTTCGGACTTTCCCTTTTTCGACCTCCCCGCCTATAGTGTGGAGGGGTGGAGTTTTCCCAAAGGGCCCCCAAAAGTTTTTTTGGGCGCTTTTCCAAACAGCCTTTATCCTGAAAACTCCCCTTCATTTAAAAAAATGAATAAAGGGGAGGTTGGAGTTTTTTTGCCAAAATTTTAAAGAATCAAAAAAAAAACCCCCCGGTTTCCCTTGGGGAAAACCGCCAAGCATTGGCTTAAAAGGAAAATTCCCCAATTTTCCCCCCTTTAAACAAAAAAATTGGTAAAAAAAAGTAATTTTGGAAAAATTTAGTAAAATCCCTCGGGGTGCTTACTCTGCCTTTTAAGAGATGCAACCTCAAAAATAAACAGCGTTTGGCAAGAAGCAAAAAAAATTTTTGAATTTTGGGGCCCCTAGAGGGGAGGGGAAATAAATTGTCCCGGACAAATTTGGGGCAGACCCTTGTTTCGTTCGGAAAACAAATGGGGCCCTTTTAAACTAAAAGCCGGGCCCCGGGATGGTGGCAAGGGGAAAATTGTGTCTTGGGGAAGGGGGAGCGGACTTTAGTTAATGACCCAAAAGAAAATCAATCCCTTTTTGGGGGATTTAATTTAATAAAAATTGTCGGGGAAAAGGGGCCGCGGGGAAAATGGAAAAACCTTTTTTAAAATCGATGTCAGTTCCCTAAAAAATCTCGAGGAACAGAGAGAAATTTTAAAATTCCCCCTTTTTAACCCCCCAAAAGGAAATTTTCAGGATCCCAATTTAAAAGGCCCCGTTGGGATCCGAAAGGCCCCTTTGGACCGGATGGTTTTCCCCAAGCAAATTTTAAATAAGATTTCCCAACCCGAAAACCCCAATATTTTCCCAAAAATTACACGCCCCTTCTTTATCTGGGGAGACCAACCCTGGAATGGGGCCCAACCTGGCATCCCTAAAAGTCTACCGAAACCGGGGAGGGAAAATTTTCTAAAGTGGAACCTTTTTAGGCCCAAATATCGCTTTTTTTAAAAAAAAATTTTATAAAAACTCATATCCAAGTTTATCCCAAATAGACTACAAAGCTTTTACCCGATTTAATTGGAAAAAGCACAGGTGGGTTTTTTTAAAAGGCCAGGCGGGCAGTACCCCAATCCCCCGGGAAGTTTTTGGGTAGTATTAGATGCGCCGCAGAGAAAAAAGGGGAAAAACAGGGGGCCCCGGGGCTTTATTTTGTTGTTAGAAGGGTAAGCTTTTGACCCTTTCGTGGTCATTGGTGTGTTGTTGACAAGTTTGGAAAAAAGGGAAAAAATCCAAAATTTTTCATTTAAAGAAATTTATACAGAAACCCAAAAAAGGGGGGGCCGTTTTATACACCAGGTTTCCGACCCAAAACACTTTTTAAAGTTTTAACACGGGGAAAACCAAGACAAAAATGCCCCTGTAAACCCTTTCCCCTTTTTTAAACCTTAAAACCTTAAACCCAAATTCCCAACGGGGCTAGACCAGTCCCGATTTATGAAGGGAATCAAAAAAAATTGGACAAGGGGTTTAAAAACAACTGCTTTTGCCGTTTGGATTTTTACTTTTGTTCAGAGCGACCCAAGGCTCAAATTTCCCCCAAAGTACGGGAAACCCCTTGCCAATTTTTTGGGATTTTTCCTCTGGATATAATTTTTTTTGTGAGAAAGTGTGACCCCTTTTAGGGAAAGGGAAAGGGAAATTTGAACGTCCCCGGGAATTAGAACTTTTCGGAATTTAAAATTCCCCAAAAAAGAGTACATCAAAAAATCGGGGAATCAAAATATTCCCCTTTACTTCAACACTCAAAAAACCCAAATTATACCCCCTTTTGAAAAAAACCAAAGGAACCCCGGGGCGGGCAGGGCCCTCCCCTTTATCCCTTTCTAAAACATTTGGCTTTTCTTTTTTAAAGATATCTCTTTTTTCCGCGTCTTTTTGAAATCCTTTACAAACGATCCCCATTGGTTACAATTTTTTAAAAGTTTCATAAGCAAAATAAAAAAAATGGTTTCCAAAATTTCATAGGGAATTAAAAAAAGCCCGGAATAGCCCCTGCAAAATTACAGCCCCATAGAATCTGAAGTGGGCCTTTCCAAATCTCCCCAAACTTGAGGACCCAATAAAATTAGCATGCTTTTCCCAGGCATTTTTTTAGATTGGGTGCTTTTTAAAAAAATTTTTTTTAGATTCCCCGAACCCCCCTTTTAGAAAAAAAGTTTTTAGCTTGGTGAAAAAAAAACCAGCATTAAAACACTTTACAGCTATAAAAGGCCCGGGTTTTTTATTAAAACGGTCAGTTCTGCAAGAGCACATGGGGGGCCCTGGAAGAGCAAAGGGAAGGAGGTTTTAATTGGCAAACCAAAATAGAATATCAAAATTTTTAACCTTTTTGGAAAAACATGGAGATTTCCCGTCGGGAAAAGGAAAAACAAATGGTTTACGAAAATTGGGAGAGATAAGGGGTAACCCCGAAACCCGCAATCCATTAAACGACAAAGGGGGAAAATTTTGAAAAAAAATAAGGTTTAATTTCCACCCGCCAAATATTTACAATAATGCAAATTAAAATCATTCGGGCTTTACTAAGGCTGAATAAATTTTAAAAAGGGGAAAGGGAGTGGTAATGATTTTAAAAGGTTAGTGGGAAAAATAGTGAAAAAGGAAGCAATCCGGGAATTAAAACCCAAAATAAAAGGGGAAAAAATACAAAATTTTAAAGACTCGGGCGGATGGTTTTAAGATAGGGAAATTTAGGGGGTTTTGGGAATTAGGCAGGGCGGGCCGGGGGAAATTTACCAAACCCCGGAACTCGATTCGCTTAACACCCCAATTAAAAATGGCGTGAAAACTTTTTTAAAATAGCGCACGCTCAATTTTTTCCCTTTGGAAAATCCCCCCAAAACCCGGGTTTTTCCCACAGGCTAACAGCTTCCCCAAAAAGTCCCGGAGCCAAAAAATCCCTTTTTTAAACCAGGGGCTGTGGAATGTGCCCAGTAGTGCAAGCTTTTTGGGTAAGCCCATAGAAGCCCTTTTGGGCCCCCCCCACAGGGTTTTCCAATCGGGAAACAGTCCCCAAAATAGTTTTTTCCTTTTTCAGGGCCGGGGAAAAATTTAGATTGTAAAAACCTTCCCAAAAAACCCCCCCCCCCCCCCCCCCCCCCAATTTCCAAAGGGTGAAAACCAAATTCGTCCATATAGTCCCAAAGGGGGCCAAAAAAGATGTTTGCGGGCCAGGGGGTTTGGAACCGGAATGCCGGTTTTCTAAACATGGGGGAATGGGGCAAATTCGGTTTTTAATGTTTCTATCCCCGACCAATTATATGTTGAAGTCAAAGGAGGTAATGGCAAAAAATTCTTCAAAAAGGGGAGACCCTTCATAAAAAAAATTTTAAACACGAAAAAAAAAAACCGAAATAAAAAAAATTTAATAGATTTTTTCAATTAAAAAATTGGTTTATGAGGGGAAACTATGATAGGATCTCTGGGGAGGCCGCAACCGCCCAATGTACATGGGTGTAGGGGGGGAAAAGTTTGTTTTTGATCCAAGTGAACACCCCCCCTTTAAATTTTAATGTTTTGGTTTTTATCAAAAAGGTTAAAAATTGCTATAGACAACGGCTTTAAAAGTTCTTTTTTTCCTTTTTTTGTTTTTTTTTTCTTTTTTGTTTTTTTTTTAGTTGATTGCTTATCCCCTGCAAAACCCCAAATCAGTACATTAAAAACAATCTATTTTCCAAAAACACATCCCCTTTTTGCTAAAAAGTTTCATCGCCTAAATTTTATCAGCGTTTTTGGGGATTTTTTTATTTGTTTCTGAACATTGTCCAAAACTGATACCGTTTTTTCTTTTTTTCTAATATATATGAAAATTTTTTTGGGTACTTATTTTATATTTTTCTATATAAATTTTTGTTGACTTATTTTATGTATTATGGAAGTACCTAATTTAAAAATATTTTAAAAAAAAAAAATGTTCCTTTTGGGGGGGGGGGGGGGGGTAAAATTTTTTAAAATGGGGTACTTTTGGGGGTTTCATAAGTTAGTTTCCCCATAAAAGCGTGCAATTGTAGGACATTCTGTGTATTTCAGCAAAAAAAGGCCCTGCCTGGCCAAAAGGCCGCTTTGTCCCCCTCTATGGCTTGTGCAGGGAACCCGTCCCAAAACCAATGGTGAAAATGGGTTGTGCCCGGAAAGGGGGAGACATGGTAAAAAAAAAAAAAAAAATCTAATTTTTCACTTTGCACAAAAAGGGGTGCCGCTTTTAAATTTTGAAGGTAAAAAGGGATAAATACAGGATAATTGTGATTTTCCCCCTTTACCCTAAATGCAATTAAACCCATTTTAAAAAACCATCTGGGGGGGTCAAAATGCCAACACTATACCCTTTTTTAAAGAATTTTTTTGAGGGGTGTAGTTTTTCCCAAAAAGGGTCACTTTTTTTTGTTTTTTTCTCTTTTGGAACCTGGGGGGGGTCCCACTAATGCCAAAAATGAGGGGGCCCCCCCAACGAATCCAGCTTTTTTTTAAATACCAAAGCAAAAAAGCGCTCCTTTTTCCCTTCTGAAAACTCACCCCCGAACCCCCAAAAAATTTATTTACCACCCTAAAGGGTATTTCTTTAAATCAGAAGAAAATTTCGCAAAAAGGTCTTGGGGTACTTTTTCACCTCCTTTTTTTTTGAAAATTAAAAATTTTAAAATAAAATAGATCTTTTGAAAAAAATTTTAATTTTTCATTTTTACAAACCGAATTTCCCGAAGTTTCTGTGAAAAGCCTGTGGGGTCAAAAAGCACATATGAGCGCATTAGAAAGGCGCCCCAGTTTTCTGCCAAACTTTTGGGCAATAAATGTCTTTGTAATGCACTAAAGACACTTTTTAATGCGACATAGATTAGGCGTGTCCTGGGGGTGTGTCCCCACCACAATCAAGATTACACATTTATATCTTTGATCCCCAAAACCTAGGCAGAACATTGAACAGCCAGACCGGGTTAAATGGTTCCTAAGGCAGATTGTCTTTTGGCACTAACGGCACCTGTATGTAAAACTGTAAAGAACGGTTCAACATTCGGCACATTCTCCCCTGTCTTAAATTTTTTCTAAAACGGCCTGTCAGCCCCAAAATTAATACATGTCCTCTTAAATTCTGAACCCCCCACTTCCCCCAAACAAACTTTATGAACATATGGGTATTGTCTTACCCAAAGAAAATTAAAAACCTTTTTTTTTTTTTGGGGTTGCTTTTTACCCTTTTCTTGAAATGAAAAAAAAAAAAATTTTCTTTTTAAAAAACAAAACCCCTTTTCACACCTTTTCAAAAATTTCCTGTGAAAACCTTTGCAAAGCACCCAACCACTAAAAAAACCCCCATTTTACCCAAAATGGGGTAACTTTTTTTTTTCCCTTTTAATTACTTCTTTCAACATAGCCCCAAACCAACCCGCTTATTTGCTTCCCAAAAAGCCAAATAGGCTCATTTCTTTCTGAGACCCACTACTTTTTGTCCCACTTTTCTTTATGACCACAAAAGGGGTATGCACTTTCAGAAGAAAAAAGAAAAAGGTTTTTGGGGGCTTTTTTCCTCCGACATTCCTTGCAACCATAAAAAATTTGAAACTAAAAACTGATTTTATTTGAAAAAAAATACATTTTAATTTTCATGGTCTAATTCTAAAACTTTCTGTGAAACAGCTGTGAGGTCAGTATACTTTACTACACCCCTTGATGAATTCCTTGAGGGGTATATTTTCTATATTGGGGTCTTTTTAGGGATGTTTTTAGGGATAAAATGATAGCTCCAAAATCCAGTAGGTGCTCCTTCAATTCAGAGTCAATTAACTTACTAGGGTCACATATGATATATTTATAAAAACAGCAGATTTAGGGAAACTTATTTTGAGTTGTGTTTTTCTGTTAAAATGTACTAAATTTCATGAAATAATAAATTAAAATTTAAAAAATCAGCAAAAAAATTGCATTCTGAAATGTTACCACCACTTTTGTTTAATTCCTGTGAAACACCTAAAGGGTTAACAGACTTTCTAAGTGCTGTTTTAAATATCTAAAAGGTACATAAACTGCAATAATATAGAAGAAAAGCACTTTACTCACAATACCATTCCTTATGCTTTTTCTTCTTTGTTGAATGTTGATAGCACCTTTCTAGTGTATGAAAATACCTGTATATATTTCTCAATAAACATGCAGGGATCTTAATTAATTATAAGCGTCACAAGACTCCCTATTATGCCCTTCCTATACAGCAGGGAAAAGAGCGCCTCCGCCTTAGTAGGCTAACACTATTTATCTCTTGCGCCCCAAGACTGCTGACATTTCTGAGGTGTTTCCCCATGAAGAGATGGTTCATCAGGGGATATATTTTTAGCAGAGTATATTTATAAACAAAAAGTTATACAGATGTGCATTAAGAGCATCACCAGTAACTTCTAACGTAAGACTGCGGGTCGAATATATACCTCACTAGTCCTAAAAACACACTCTAAGGCTACGTTCACATGGCTATGATTAGGGCACATTTCACCGCGTATTTCGCGGCGTACTGCTCTCAAATATGAGCGAAATGCACCCCAGTCATTACAGTAACCCACAGTTCTCATAGAGAACTATGGATTACGCCTCCTCTCCCCAGGCGTACAATACGCCGCGTGGGGAGATAAGTGATATGTCATTTATACACGGCGCTTACGCACCACGAGTAATGCATGACTATGGGGCCGGCGGGCTTCCCCCCCCCCCCGCATCGCAGGAGTACGCAAGCTCCTGAAAACCCGCCGTAATTGCGGGGCATACTGTATGCCCTGCAATTAGCCGTGTGAACTTACCTTTAGTGTGAGGTTTAAATAGATAGACTATCCTACTTACTTATTTGGATCACCTGTGATTCCTGGTGTATTACAAACAGGAAGTTATAATCATTGAAACTGAGGCTACATCGGCGCAATGCTTTGTGAAGCTGCACCTGCGCAGACCAATACCTAATGTAACACAATGCTCTCCAACGTAAGTCCACAGTTTTTAATTGACATCCAAGCCTACCGCTGGCAACTCATGAGTACCCAGACCAAAGATAACCCTATAACAGGTATATACAGGTATTTTCATAACTGCCATGTTTTCTAACAAGGTGCTAACAATATTCCACAAAGAAGAAAAATCATAAGGAATGGTATTGTGAGTAATGCATTTTTTTCTATATTATTGCAGTTTATGTACCTTAATTTATGCATTGTTGTTATATGCTCGATAAATAAGACATACATTGTCCAGCTCTTAGGCTACTGGTTGCAGGATATATGGCTATTTTTGGTGTATAGTTTAGAGATGAAGGGCAGGTTAGAGACTGGTCGGTAGTTGGCAGCGCAGGATGGGTCCAGGGTGGGCATTTTTAGTAAAGGGGTTATAGTAGTCTGTTTAAAGGAGGATGGAAATATACCAGTGGAGAGAAAGAGAGAGAGTTTGAAGATTGCAGTAAGGTGAGAGAGGATAGCGGGAGAAATAGACTGGACAAGGTGGGAGGGAATGGGGTCACTAGAGCAGGTGGTGGGGCGACAGACAGGAGAAGTCTGGACACTTCTGTCGTTGGGTCAAGAGCTGAGAGCAGACTAGGGGACGTGCAGGGAGGGACAGGATGGGTACTGCTTGAGGTTTGAGATGAGATGTTATGCCGGATACCATCAATTTTGTTTTTGAAGTGAGAGGCCAGGTCTTCAGCATAGAGGTCACTGACCGGGGCCTGAGCTTTGTGCCTGAGGAGGGAGTGGAAGGTATCAAACAGGCGTTTTGGGTTGTTGTGTAATGTTGAGATGAGGGAGGTACAATATTTTTGTTTGGCGCAGTGAAGGGTAGTGTGGTAAGTCCTGAGCATGAATTTATAGTGGAGACAGTCTGCAGGTAGCTTTGACTTTCTCCACAGTCGTTCAGCACACCTGGAACATCGCTGCAGATGGCGAGTCTGAGGTGTGTGCCATGGCTGTGGGTGTCTAACTCTGGTGATGCAGTGTGTAAGTGGTGCCAATATGTCCAGTGTGGTTTCATTGTAACATTTAACAGCCAGGTCAGGACAGGAGAGTGAGGAGATTGTGGGCAGTGAGAACTGTATGGTGTCTGTGCGTTCCTGAGTGTTGATGGAGTGGTTATTTCTGAATGTGTGACGGGCAGGTGTGTCCAGAGAGGGTTGAGAATTATTGATAGTAAAAAAGATAAGGTTATGATCAGAGAGAGCATAAGGAGAATTAGTGAGGTTAGAAATTGATAAGAGACGACAGAAGACCAGATCAAGAGCGTTCCCATCCTTGTGGGTGGGTGGGAGAGTCTGTAAACTGTGAGAGGTTAAGAGAAGAGGTAAGTGAAAGAAACTGAGAGGCAGAAGGAGACATGGGGTCATCAATAGGGATGTTGAAATCACCCATGATGAGTATGTGCCTTTCAGAAGAGAGGAAATTAGGGAGCCAGGCAGCGAAATGATCCAGAAACTGGCGGGGTGAGCGACTCTGAGAGTAAACGGACAGAAGAGTCTGAGGGTGTGGACCTCAAAGGAGGGGAAAGTGAGGAAAGGTACAGGAAGAATGAGCTGGTAAGTGCAGTGTGGAGAGGGAAGTATGTCGACTCCACCATCTGGCCTGTTCTCAGGTCTGGGGCTGTGGGTGAAGTGTAGGCCACCATAGTTGAGGGCAGCAAGGGAAGCGGTGTCAGCCTGCTGGAGCCATGTTTCTGTGAGAGCTAGCAGATTGAGGGAGTTAGAAAGAAACGGGTCATGAACAGCAGTGAGTTTCTTGCCAACAAATCAGGCGTTCCACAGAGCACATTTAAAAGGGACAGAAAAAGACGTACAGGGAATAGCAAGCAGGTTAGCAGGGTTTCTATAGGAGGCAGAGGAGGAGGTAGGATGGGCAGTAAAGGAAAGAGGGCCGGGGTTAGGAGAGATGTCTCCTGCAGCGAGAAGCAGGAGAATGAAAAGCGACAGCACATGGTTAAGTGATGTGTATAAGCAGCGCTTGTGTGGCACTGTGCAAGCAGGTGATTTCTGGTAGTTAAAAAGGGAGAACAGTGTGTGGGATGTATACATGGGTGAGGGGAGGAGAGAGGCGCTGAAGTGGATAGAATTGTCAGGGAGTAAGATTGGTTGGTACAGTAGAAGGGAGATGGCTGCAAGGCAGATAACAATAGTGAGCATGGTGAATGAGGTGTGGACTCTAAAGATAGGTACTCACAAAAAAGCGATCCTCCTGGCCTCCTTATGCTCACTTCTGTCCCATTTCGGTCCTATTTCTTAAAATCACTTACAAATCTATCACTTTCAAATCATGCACTGCTATAGATGCTAGATTGACCGATGGTCATATTGACCTCAGTTCTTAAAGTTATAGGGTGCTATCTGCTGCTCATTCATATCATCTTTGAACTCAGGTGTCGTAAATGGGTGGAGCTACAAATGGCCCTTCACAGAGAAAATTAAAGATTTCCCTTACCCACTTTCTGTGGACTGAGAGCAATGAAGCTTGGATCAGTTATTAGTCATTCTCTACATAGGTGCCACTTATGGACACACACTTCTCCCATCTCTTTAAGCAATTGGAAACATCTCGCTTGTAGAAGTCAACAGGTTGCTCCAAAAGCCTAATTGTGACTTCGGAAATCAGAGTCTCATCATCTGGAAAATACTTGTCCTTCAAAAATAACTTTATTGTTGGAAACAGATGGAAGTCCAATGGTACGAGGTCAAGTGAATAAGGGGGATCCGATAGAATTTGAAAGCCACAGGAGCATGCTTCCATTTGGGCAACATGCGAGTTGTGAACTGGTTCATCGTCTTGCAGAAAGCGGACATTATTGGTGAGCATGCCACGTCTCTTGGTTTTGATGGCCTCCCACATTTTACACAGCAGTGAAGCATTGTATGCCCCAGTGATCATCTATGCTAGGAAATCCATCAATATTACTCTGTGCTTGTCCCAAAATACTGTGAGCTTGACCTTGCCTGCCGAAGGTTGGGCACGTGCCTTCTTTGGAGACGGTGAGTCATGATACTGCCATCGCATCGACTGGACTTTAGTCTCAGGATCATAGGGATGGACCCAGCTTTCATACTGTGTGATCATTCTGTTGAAAAAGTCCTCATGGTTTCCATGGCACATCATCAATAAAGCCTGAGAGCATTCGACTTATTCCTGCTTCTGGAAAGGTGTGAACAGCCGGACAACCCAGCGAGCAGATACCTTTTGCATGTGAAGATGGTCCTGGATGTTTTTTTCCATGGACCCCACACTTATCTTGACATTTTGGGCAAGGTAGCTAATGGTTACGTGCCAATTTTCCAAAATGGTGACCTCCATTTGCTGGATGGTGTGGTCATCAATAGCAGAGTGGGGTCGCCCTGGAATTAGAGCTGTTTGCACTGAAATCTGAACACATTTGAATTAAAGATGCCAGTTCTTGACTACATCATATGATGGGAATCATCACCATAAACCTCTCTCATCTTATGGAACGTCTCCTTTGTTGTGCAGCCTTTCAAGTAAAGGAACTTGATGACTGCTCTGTATTCCTCTGGTCCATTATCAAACCTGTCAAATAATCTCCCAAAAAATTTTGGGAATCTCACAAGAGAACAGAGAGTGACTATTGATCACTATGTTTACTATTTTGCCATAGGCAAACTTAAACTCTATCAGTTCTCAATCTATAAAACACTAAAACGTAACTTTTATTATGTATAACACTGAACCTCTATACACACTTTTTAAAAACCTGATTTCTAACCTCTCAATTTATCCCTTTCTACATATTCATTTTAATAAAGCTATGCATATTCATAGGGAATACATAGGGAATACATACTCCATTGTACTGTACACTATTGTCTTAGTCTCTTCCCATAAACCACTTCTCCTCCGTATCTAATATACATATTCATTTTAATAAAGCTACAGGCCCATAGGGTTTATGGGAAGAGACTAAGACAATAGTGTACAGTACAATGGAGTATGTATTCCCTATGAATATGCATATTAGACATGGAGGAGAAGGGCATCATGGGAGGTGATAAAATTGTGTAGACATCACAGTATGGCCCTTGTCAAAGCCAGTCAGATCCTCATGCTTGCCTATTTTTCCTGCTATTGATACATCAACATTGAGTGAGCCCCTTCCACACTCTCTTAGGAAGGGCTTAAAGGATTACCTGGAGATTGTCTTATTGGTGGTTCTTTGGGCCCACTAGAGGAAATCATACCATGGGCTTACTCACCATGTATACAAAACATTATTTATGATTCAACTAAGAAAAAAAGTGACCCTAGTTGCAAGTAATTAAAAGGGTTATCTCACCATTTTTTACAAAGCCACAGCCAGTTTCAGACCCACACTTCATGCTCAGGCCGTGAAACAGGAATACCTCTTTACTAATAAAGTCTGCTCCAAGTGGGGTGTTTATTGCTGAGTGTTTACACCAATTATTTTCCCAGGGTCTGGGCCTAAGAGAGGTTCCTCTAGTAGTGTGTTGAGGAAATCATCCGTTTTGAAAAAGTCAAAAGAGATTTGGCTCACAAAATGTCTTGGCAGGTCTTGTGCGCATGATTTGTGCACCAAAGTTCTCTTTTAAACATTGGTAGCATGGTCCATTTTTGCTATAGGACGTAAGCTTTAGCTTTTCAACTACCACATGTATTTGATACAATTGAAGGAACATAAAAATGCCAGAACAATAAAAATGCCTGTCAAAATATTAGAAGTGTATTAGATTGATGCATAGGTAACGTCATTATGTCATTTGCCAGTCACTTGTCAAGCACATCCAAAAACTGTATTTTTGTAGAAGTAAATACAATGACAGCTGCTGATTTTATTCGGGGATGTTTTACTTCACGTTATAACTTGTTGGCATTATGATTGACTTCCATATTCTGTCCCTGATACATCTAATGCATTTAAAAATATATATCTTTTTTCAAATACCATGTATTTCTCAACTTCTGCAGATTATTGCATCAGGCTTATATTAAATATTTGATATGATGTTAAATTATTTACTTCACATACTGATTTTGTATGTGAGTTTATGATTTTATTTTCTGCACAAAATGTAAGACCATGACAGCATATACCACAGGAGTAAGAATGGCCTCCCAGAAGTACTACTATCTCTTTCAAAGTTGTGGAGCATTTTTAAGGCTTAAGGTTTAGATAAGAACAAAACTCTTTATGTTCATTATGAACGTTGTAGTAGACTTTTAAGCCAATAAATATGCAAATTAGCTCTCATCCAGGAAAATATATACATTCCCAGCAAGCCAAACTAGAGTCACCTTCAGAATGAGGGGACAAAAAGCTGTTTTGGGTTTCTTGCTCCTCATTAGTACAGAGTAGGGTAATTGTTCTCTTAAGAAATACCTGTGATGCAGCTGAAGAGACACAGTTGATGTGTGGAGACTCATTTTCATGCAATGCTCCATGAGAAAACAAGTATGTACTGTTAAGCACATGTGTGTATATTTACAAAATAAGAAAATTAGATTGGAAGCCCAATTGGAGACAGGTACCAATGTTAATGGTGACAATTTCTGTACAGCACTACAAAATATGTTGGTGGCAAATTAGGAAACAGATTATAAAAAGATGGCTCTTTTGTACAGTAATATTGTGAGTGGACTACGGAACTTAAAGTTGTAGTCATTATCAAACCTACATTAGAACGGTTTCTGCATGTAAGCCTATGTAAAATTGTGTTTATTAGATATACATCCACTTAGGCTTCAATGTCTTTTATAGAAAAATAGTCAAGCTAAAAGTCTTTTATATTATACCTATTTTATCTCAGTGACCAACCTAAACTTGGATTTCATATAATGAATATAATGAGAAAAAAATTCTAAATTAACAGTGAAAGTCCATCTTTTATCACTAAGTCATTTTTAGCTCCAACAACCACTTCAATTCTTGATAGCAACTGGTTGTCCATTTTCCTGGTACAGAGCTCCAAATTGACTTAAATGACAAAAAACCTTGGCTGAAGTAGCTTGTTATTTGTGAAATCCTAGGAACGCAATACTGTCATATTACTGTATTGAATGCAAAAACAACTATACTGTATAGTAAGGTCCTATGATACCCCTGGTTTTGGTTGCAAGCAGTCGGGGTTGTACTTTTAGTGTATGTACAGGATCCACACTTATTGGGTGAGGACTGTCATGGAAGAAATACTACAAATACTATATGAACAGAGGATTTAAACAAACAATGTCACTGCAAATAATAATCCCTGTTAAAACATAACTTTTACTAGAATTGCTAAAATATTAATATCCAAACCCCCCTATATACTACCACTACATACCTAGATGATACAGCACACTGTGGGACTGTCCCGCTGGAGTAATCGCCCCGCCAAAGAGCGGCTCCGCTTTAAGACAGGCAATGTCACTACATGCGTGAAAAACACCTTTATATCCCAGCTACCGACGCTTTCCCCGTACTATATAAAGGGGGCATCAGGGGATTCTAAATTCGCTGTGGAAAAAGAACACGCATATACAACCCCATATATTTCAAACGTACTTCCCCATTCAAGTTTTGATAAATGAATCGATTAAATTATTTTAATTTTCTGCCCGGGGGTTTTAAGGGGGGAAGTTCCCGCAGTCCTTTAGCAGGGTGGGACCCAAGAAAAAGAGGGATACCCAAAGCAGTTTATCCTCATCCCCAAACAAAACAAAGCATAACACCTTTGGGTGCGTCCACTCACACCCTTTTTGGGTGCTTTACAGACACCTGCTGTAGACTCCTCCCCAGCTTCCCCACAGTAATCTCCTTCTGACCCGTCACACACCCTGCCCCAAACCCGACCCTCAAGGCTTTCTAGGATTTTCCCGCAAAACCCCGGCCCCGGGGCCCGGAAAATGGGGGTAGCCCAACCCCCCCAGTCTTTTGGAATTTCCCGTAAAAACCATTTCCCAAAAAACCCCATAAAAAGTTATGCCCAAACTTTATAAAACGGTGTTTTAGTGGGCCAAATGACGCTGCACCAGTACTACATGGGTTTTTACCCACCCGGGGCCCGGCATCTCGGGAGACATTTCACCCTCCTTCCACAACGGGCCGGGAGTGGAATTAAGGGAGGGGCCCCCTTTTTTACCCGAACCTTCCCAAAGCGGGATGGACCCGCTGCGGCCGGGGGGTCCCACCAAGGGGCGCTATCCCCTGGGTTGCGGGGGAAGCCTGGTTTTAGGGGGGGGTACAAAAATCGAAGGGCTCCCTATTCCCCGAACTGGCAAAGGGCAGGACAGACGGCTTTGGGTTTGGGTCCCTGGAAAAGGCAGAAGGTTTAAGGCAGTCGGGAAGATTCGTGGTCCCAAAGGAAGGAGGCAAACGGTACGGTTTCACGGGGAAAAACAGAACAAGGCTTAAAGGGAACCCCTTTTCTATAGGCAAAGGGCACTAAAGGTCCCGGGGGGGTTTCTAGGAAGGGGCAGGCTTAAATAGGGGCAACGACCCGAAAAAACCAATTTCCGTTGCGCTGGGCCCCAAAAATCAAAAATGCCCCGGGGCAGCGCGCCCTAGGGTGGGGGGACCGCGCCGAAGGACAGGGGAAAGCCAGAGCAGGAAACAGGCCGGTTTAAAAAGAAGGGAGGTCACCCGGGGGACACGCGCCCGGACCCGTCCCTGCGGGACGCGGCGCCAACCCCAGCCCAGCGGGGGGGCACGGTTGCTCCCGCACGGGGTCACCGGGGGCAAACCGGACTTAGTACTCCTTTGCCCCCCCCCCCCCTTTCTGGTCTTGAGGAATTTTGGATTACAATTGGGCCAAAAATGTTCCCTCCCCCCAAAACCTCTCCCCGGGCAAGAACCCCCTTTCCCTTTTTTTGGGAAAAATGTCCCTTTCCCTCTAGTCCTCCTATACCCCCCCCCTTACCTTGACCCCAAAGACATTGAGGGGTTTAGCCAAAGGAAAGGGGGGAATGCCTTCTGAGAGAAACCCTTCAGGACCCTTGGGGGGTTTTTTTGTAGCCCAAAACATTTAAAAGGGGTTTTTTTGGAAAGCGAATGGTAGGTGGGAGCCAGAGTTTTTAGGCCAAACCCGGAAATTTTCGTTTAAAGGGCCCGAAAGGTTTCCCAAAAAAAAGGCCCTTTTTTAGGTTTGGGGTCTTGAGGCGGAATATTTGGGGGACAGCCCCACCTTTCAACCCCCGGGAAAAAGATTGGAGGGGTCTTCTTCTTTTTTAGCTTTTACCTTCGGTGTGTCAGGAAACACGGAGCAGAGATTGGTGGGGTAAAGGGACCAAAATGGACCCATGTCCTGGGCCATGCATCGGCCCCCCGGGAACCCCAGCGGGGATGCCAGCGAGAGGGTTTTTGCGGGGATGCAGGCCCTACACGGGTGTAGGGGGAGGGATCCGGGGTTAGGGAAATTATAAAGAAAAATTTCCCCCCAAGGAAAACAAGCTGGAAATCCCCCCTGTCGAGCCCGGGCCCAAATGGCGCAGGGAAAAAAACCCCAAGGGGAAATGGGTTTTGACTTCTCCAATTGGCCATTACTGGGGGTGGTAAGCCCAGGAGAAAACCCCAAGCTTCAACTGGGGTTGAGAAACAAAGGTCTGCCCGAATTTGGAAACGAAAAAAGGGCCCCCCAATTAGAAACCGGGAGAGGAAGTAGGTTTAAAAGAAAAATGTTGGGGGAAAAAAAAAGCTGGGCAGGCGGGGGCAGAAACAGGCCTGGCAAAGGGGGCAAAAAAGCACCATTTTGGAAAAACCGATCTTTGACCCCCCAACAAAGGTGTTTTACCCTTTTGAAAAAGGGGGAAATGGTTACTAAAATCCACGCCCCGGTTTAACCATGGTTGGGGAAGGGGTTTGGGGAGTGGGTGGGAAGGCCCCGCTGGGTTTGTGACAGGGGGTTTGTTGCGGGGACAGGGGGGTACACGACTTTAAACGGAAATTTCCCTTTACACCTTTTGCGAGGTTTCCCTTCCCCCAATAGAATTGAGATACAGGAAAACGTTTTTTGAGGGAACGGATGCCCGGAACCAATGAAAACAGTGGGCCCCCCCCTTTAGGGTACCCTACGGACCAGGGCTTTTCTATGTTTTCCCTGGCGGGCCTTTCCGGGGGGGTCGAGGGAGCTGCGGAGATAAGAAAGCCCCTTTGGGGGGATTTTAATTTTGCTTTTGGAGAATTTTTTTAAACCCCCACATCGGGGGCACAAGGAGGGGGCCCTCTGCCTTTTACCCTTCTTTCCCCGGCTGGAACGGAAGGGGGAATTTTGGAAATTAAACCGGGAGAAAAAAACGACCATTTGCCCGGCGTGGATTGAGTCGCTGAGGGCCCTTGGATTATGGAGGTTCTTATGATCTGAAATTTAATTTAAAATGGGGTGTCGAGCAAAAATCCCCAGATAAAGCCATTCCTCCAAAGCCCGTTTTATGACCAATAAATCCGGGCCCAATAGTGTAATTTCTTTCCGCCCGGGGAAAAACGTCCCTTTTTAAAAGAAGCCAAAATTTATGTTTTGGGCCCCTGGGCCCCTTTTGTGGAGGGCTGGGCCCCCAAATCCCACGACTATGCGGGTTTTTCAAGCGAGAAGGGGGTTCGCGGGGGCCCGGGCGACATGATTTGAAAGCGGGGGAAAAGGGGAGTTTTTAGTTTTTGTGAATGCTCCCCGGGCCCCCGGAAGGGGCCCGTTTTCGTGGATTTGCGTTTTTTTCGTAAAAGGGGCCCAATAAGCCACCAGCGTGGGAAAATGGGGGATGAACGCCTGAAAAATTGCAGAAAAACCCCCCAACCTGGAATTTGGCCGAAAAGGGCCCAATGGGCCCTGGCCATTTTCAAACCGGCCGACAATTTGGTGGGTCCCTCTTTAGACCTGGTCAGAGAGGATGTTTAATGAGAAAGGGGGGAAAACCTTTTTCTTTTGGTAAAAAAAAAAAAAAGGCATTTCTCGAGCTTGGCATACAGCGGTTGAACCGTAAACGCCCGAGAAATTGTCCCCAAAGGGCCCGGTGGGATTCGGGGTCGTGAAAAGGGTTTAGGATTTTCCTCCCGATAGAGGGCAACACAGGAAAAAGGAGGTTTTTTGAAGATTTCGTTGACCCAAAAAAAATGGAAAACGCAGGGGGTTACAGTTCCGAAGGCAAAGGAAAACCGGTACTCGATGTCCCCTTCGTGAAATTTAAGGCCGTTCCCCTTCCAATCGCTCCCTCACAAATCCGAAACCGGTTATAGGGGGTCCCGGGAGGTTTCCCGCTTTGGGGAAAATCGTTTTGGTCCACGGGCCCGGGCCAAAAACTCGGAAACAAAGGCAAGGGGTATCGATTCTTTATGGTGTTCTTGTTGAGAATCGGTAATCGATACTGGACGTAGGAATCCCATCCTTTTTTCGTTACAAAAATGAAAAACCCGGGACCAGCAGGAGAAAGGAAATTATGAATAAAACCCCCAATGGTGATTCTCCCCTTTATGTAGGGGACATAGGGGGGGGGGCCAAAGGGCCCAGGCCAGACCTAGTGTAGAAACCCGGCCCCGGGGGAGGAGAACTTTGGGGGAGAAGGTCAAAAAAGGGAGTATAAAGGGGGGATGTGGAGGCAAGGTCTCTGCTTGGGTTCTCGGGGAAGACTTCCCCAAAAATTTACAAGGCGCGGGGAAGGGGCCCCCTAGAGGCTTAGCGGTACTGGGATAGACGGTAAGCACCCGGGTGAGGGGCCCCCAAACGGGAGACCGACATTTGGCCCAAAAACGGGAGGGTTTCCCCCCTTTCCAGTTGAGCACCGGAAGGGATGGCGCTGAGCCACGGAAGACCCGAAGGGTGGGAAAAGGTAAGGGTGGGGTAAAAATGTTTAAAAAATACGTTTCTCCTTGGGAAGTGCCCCCATTGAAGGAACAAAGGCCCCAGTACGGGGGAAAAAGGCTGGATCCAAATGAGGATCCCCCACTGATGGGGAGGAAAAGGGAAGAGATTTTTCCGGGGGGGCCACGGGGAGGTTATGTTTTAGCACCAGGGGGACAAAAAAGAAATTTCCAGCCCACCCCGAATCCAAGAAGGGTAGGCCCTTTTTAAATGGGTACCAGGGCCCCGGGAAGACCCCGGACGGGTTTTGTAAAAATGAGGAAGGGGGCTTAAAAACTTAGGACGGCCCTCTCACGAAAACCTTTTGGGGCGCTCTTCTCCCCGGGGTTTCGGACGGGGCGGGGAACCCCCCGAGGAGAAGTTTTAGGGTGCCAACAAAAGAGGACATAGGTTCTCCTTTACGTGTTTTGTTAAGCTCCTGCGAAATCAGTTGGGGTTTTATCCACTTTGCATGGGCCCCTTACGGCTAGCTGGGAAAAGGAGGCAGTGGGGGCCGTAGAAACACCCGGGGCAATTCGAGGGAGACATTTTTTTCGGACTGGGTTTTATTCTCTTGGGGGAGCTCCTCAAATCTCTCCGGGAAAAACGTATACAAACCCGGGGTTTTCCAAAAATTTGGGGCTCGCTTAAGAAGGGCAGCGGGGGCCCGGGTGGAGGGGGGCCCTCCTTAATCTGGTGGAAAAGGGCCCCTTTTTGAACGTGGCCCCACAATGTTTGATGTTTTCCCGGCCCAAATCCCATGCTAGTGTGCGGGTTTTTATGGGTATTCACCTAAGGGGGATTTTCCCCCGTTGCAGGTTCGTAAGCGGTTCTCAGCAGGGCCGGGGGACGGGCAAGGGTCTTTTGAAAAAAACTACGGAAATCCAGTAGGAATGGGCAGAAGTTACTGTTTACCGGATTTGCCTCGATCCCAAGTGGGGGTCCCCAAAGGCCCCGGGCTTTTCCCGGGGAGGAGGGCAACCCGGGTGGCCCCCTTGGGGGCCTTTCCGGGTGGGAAAATGAAACCCAAACCCTAAGTTTCCCCGTGAAGGGGGAAAATGGGTATTAAAGCCCCCAAAGGGGCCCTTTTGGGGCCCCATTTAAACTTTTTTTGGCATTGGGCAACCCCCAGTTTTTGGGCCGGGCAGGGCAACCCCCGGGATTGGCTGCCCAAAACTGGAAACCAAAGGCAGCCCAATGGGTTTTTGCTGAGTGGTGAGGCGCTGTGCAAAATAGAAGACACTGGTTTTAGCTGCTTTTGGGTTGTGCGAGATCTGTTCAATTGCTGGGCCCAATGGTGGTGGGGGGTTAAAGGCACTCGGGGAGAGGCACCTTGGGGGGGGAAACCATGGCCCCGGACTTACTTTTCCCGGGGAAAGGGGGTTTCCCCTGGACCACCCCAAGCGATGGGGTAAGCCATGCCAGGGAGCGGAATTAAGTAGGTCCCCGGTTTTTCAACAAGGCCCGGCCCCCAAAAACGGGGGGGAATTTTCGAGGGGGGGTCTACTAGGTTTCCCCTACCCCCCCGGGGCGTGACTTGCTTGCGGAGGCAGGCCGAGGTGGGAGCATGGCACAAAAACAGAAGGGGAGGTTTGTGTCGGGGACTGGCAGAAAGGTCAGGACAGGTGACAATGGTTTGTGGCCCTTGGGCATGCCCCGAAGGTCAGGGCAGGGGGCAAGATTCCCGGGGGCAAAGGACGAGGCAAAAATGTTTCGGGAAAAACGGTAAAACAGAAAAAAGGCTTTTGAATGTTTCTCTATAGGCAAAAGGGGCCTAAAGTCCGGAGAGGGGTTTTAGGAAGGGGGCAGGCCTTAAATAGGGGCAGCGAACCCGGCCCCAAAAAAGCCAATTACCCGGGGCGCTGGCCCCAAATTTAACCCCTGGGTTCGCACCCTGCCCTAGGGGGCGGGAAAAGTGCGCGCCGGGGATAGAGACAGCCGGAGGGAGGGAGCGTTTGGGCCAAAGGGAAGTGGGCTGGGCACCGGGGGGGGGACCAAACCCCCCGGACCCGACGTGGGCCGGACCGGGGGCCCTCAGCGGCGTTGGGACGGATGCGCCGCGAACCCCGAGACGAGGGGCGGGGGCATCCGTGACAAGTTTTCTGTTTTTTCATGACTATAAAAAATTTTGTTTTTCACACTTTAAGGGATCAAAACTAGAATTAAAACATGGGAATTATTTTATTATCAAAAAAATGTGAAAAAACTGAAAAATTATGTTTTTATTTTTCAGATTCTTCCAAAAAGGGGATCCAACTTTTGCTTTGATTACGCTTTGCCCCATCTTGGGGATTCTCTTGATGAGCGTCCCAAAAGGGAGTTTACCTGAAAGGTCTTCCAACATTTTTAAGGGGGTTCCCGAGTGCTTAGCAAATTGTTTGGCACTTTTGCCTTCTTTTGCGGGGCCCCCCCCCCCCCCCGGCCCCACCCCAAACCAAACTCGATTGGGTTTTTGGTCTGGGGGGACCGAAGAGGCCAGGTTTATCGGTGTTTGCAAACCCCCTCACACCCTTTTTGGCCAAAAAGCCCCTTAAAAAGTGTTAAGGTATGTTTTTTGGGTTTTTTCTCCCCGTTGAAAAATAAATGATGGTACAACTAAACGCAAACCAGATGGAATAGCATGCCGCTGCAAGATGCTGTGGTAACCATGCTGGTTCAGTATTCCTTCAATTTTGAATAAATCCCCAAAAGTTTCACCAGCAAAGCACCCCCACACCATCACACCTCCTCCTCCATGCTTCACGGTGGGAACCAGGCATGCAGAGTCCATTCGTTCACCTTTTCTGCGTCGCACAAAGACACGGTGGTTGGAACCAAAGATCTCAAATTTGGACTCATCAGACCAAAGCACAGATTTCCACTGGTCTAATGTCCATTCCTTGTGTTCTTTAGCCCAAACAAGTCTCTTCTGCTTGTTGCCTGTCCTTAGCAGTGGTTCCTAGCAGCTATTTTACCATGAAGGCCTGCTGCACACAGTCACCTCTTAACAGTTGTTGTAGAGATGTGTCTGCTGCTAGAACTCTTTGTGGCATTGACCTGGTCTCTAATCTGATCTGCTGTTAACCTGCGATTTCTGAGGCTGGTGACTCGGATGAACTTATCCTCCACAGCAGAGGTGATTCTTGGTCTTCCTTTCCTGGGGCAGTCCTCAGGTGAGCCAGTTTCTTCATAGCGCTTGATGGTTTTTGTCACTGCTCTTGGGGACACTTTCAAAGTTGCCCCAATATTTCGGACTGACTGACCTTCATTTCTTAAAGTAATGATGGCCACTCATTTTTCTTTACTTAGCTGCTTTTTTCTTGCCATAACAGAAATTTTAACAGTCCATTCAGTAGGACTATCAACTGTTTATCCACCTGACTTCTGAACACCACAACTAATGGTCCCGACCCCATTTATAAGTCAAGAAATCCCACTTAATAAACCTGACAGGGCACACCTGTGAAGTGAAAACCATTTCAGGTGATTACCTCTTGAAGCTCATAAAGAGAATGTCAAGAGTGTGCAGAGCAGTAATCAAAGGAAAAGGTGGCTACTTTGAATATAATATAAGACATATTTTCAGTTGTTTCACACTTTTTATATATATAATTCAACATGTGTTAATTCATAGTTTTGATGCCTTCAGTATACATATGTATGTGTAAAACTGCAAAAGGGGGGTAATTTGGACGTTGATTTTATCTATTTCTATACTTTTAAACATTTTTTGCGGAGGAATGGAGCAAAATTAGACGTTCATCCGTTAACAGATATAAAAGATATAAAACTAAAAATTCAAAGCAAGGGCCAAACTTCCAAAATCATACGTCCTAGGTAGAGATGGGCGAATTGATTCTAACGATGTGGACTTCATTTAGAATTTCAGGAAAACTTTGATTCTGCACGAAGCCGAATATTAGGGTGATTCTTGGGAACGAAGCGTGTTTTTAATTGCTAAAATGGCCGCAAGCACATGGCAGAGAAGTCTGGGAGGAAGAAAGTAGGACCCTTAATGACATGTGCAGAGCTGAAGTCAATCAGAGACCGGCGGGATTCTGTGACGTCACCGTACTATATAAGTCCGGAAGCCATGCTCGCTGCTCACACTCCTCTCACTGTGCCGTGCTTCAGATGCTGCTGCAGAGATCCCATATAATAGAAATTTGTTTTTAACAGTGATTTTTTGGGGGATGTCACTGCTTTTATCAGAGACTGCTCCTCTGCCATTATTATTTTGATTCAGTTTGTGGGGTATTGTATTTCAAGTCCAGGGTGGGGCTAATTCTGCCCCATATACATTTAATGCCATCTGGTCAGTTCTGGAGCGCATTGAATATCCAAGGGTTATCTAAGCCTGTTTGAGATTTTGTAGTCAGTAAAATACACGCCACATACCAGTTAAGTTTTTCCTGGTGATTTCTGTAGCGAAATTTATATCCAAGGGTTATTTAAGCCTGTTTGTGCTTACATATTCAGTAAAATACACGGCATTTTTACACGCCACATACCAGTTACTTTTTTCATGGCGATTTCTGGAGTGCAATTTATATTCAAGGGTTATTTAAGCCTGTTTGTGCTTTCATATTCAGTAAAATACACAGCGTTTTTACACGCCACATACCAGTTAATTTTTTCCTGGTGATTTCTGGAGCGCAATTTATATTCAAGGGGTAATTAAGCGTGTTTGTGCTTTTATATTCAGTAAAATAAACGGTGTTTTTAAACGCCAAAGACGAGTAAATTTTTCCTGGTGATTTCTGTAGCATAATTTATATCCAAGGGTTATTTAAGCCTGTTTGTGCTTTCTTATTCAGTAAAATACACGGCGTTTTAACACGCCACATACGAGTTAATTTTTTCCTGGTGATTTCTGTAGCGCAATTTATATCCAAGGGTTATTTAAGCCTGTTTGTTCTTTTATATTCAGTAAAATACACGCCGTTTTTACACACCTCATACCAGTTAATTTTTGCCTGGTGATTTCTGGAGCGCAATTTATATCCGAGGGTTAATTAAGCGTGTTTGTGCTTTTATATTGAGTAAAATACACGGTGTTTCTAAACGCCAAAGACGAGTACATTTTTCCTGTTGATTTCTGGAGCGCAATTTATGTTCAAGGGTTAATTAAGCGTGTTTGTGCTTTTATATTCAGTAAATTATACAGTGTTTTTAAACACCAAAGATGAGTAAATTTTTCCTGTTTATTTCTGAAAGCGCATTTTATATCCAAGGGTTACCCAAGCCTGTTATTGGGTTCGTTGGGTTCGTTTGGAGTCAAATACAGGGCGTGTATTTATCATAAACAGATATCTTCAATAAACAGAGTCTGTACATTTTTGAACAAACAGTATGTCAGGCAGAGAGGTGACAGGCACTTCACAAGTGAGTGGCAGTGGCACAAACATTCCTGGAGCAAGCACAGGTCACATCACAGTAAGGGGACGTCGCAGTAGGGGTCACTCGTTGAGGCCAGAACTGCCTTTGTCATGTAGCGGCCGTGTGTTGATCAGCAACTCAAGGGTTCTTGATTGGTTGAGTAGGTCATCAACTTCATTCCAGATGACATCTGACAACTCTAGCCAACAGTTGGTGGGTTCGTCAGATACAACTCTTAGTTGGCATGGCCCGGGAACAGGTCAGCGGCCCTCACCTGTCCTCAACCCACCTCTGTCCTCTTTGGTCCTTCAGCCAGAGAACTAGTATGTGGTCTGGGCTCAGCACCACTATACAGCGAGCACGAACAATCTGAGGACAGTCAGCAGCTACTTGGCAACGAAGAGGTGGGGCAGACATCCCCTGCTTCTTGCAGTATTGATGTGGAGAGTAGCATGGGAGGTTACCTGGCGTGCGGTCAGCCTCTGCATACCAAGACCGTTGAGGAGGACAGCAGTGACGATCAAACACTCATGAAGTATAAAAGTATAAACGTGGTGGTTCGAATCTAGTTTCTGCGCTACAACAGTTTGTTCAAATGCAGTGTATGGAACTTGAACTGAAGGAGACCATAACTGCAGGGAATGTTTTAGGTGCTTATTTTGCATTCTGTGCCATTGTTGATGGAATTCAGTACAAAACTGGAATGGGACAGAACAAAAAAGAAGCAAAAGCAAATGCTGCAAAACTGGCTTTAGATGAACTTCTTAAGTATGAAGAATGTGAATCGTATGTCCAACTTACAGAAAGTAAAAACACAAGTCCTTCTGGAGGCCTTCCCCTGTTACCGGTGGAAAAAATTACATCCACACAGATTTAAAGTGGTTTAAGAAAGCAAGTTGATAAACATTCATTTGTTCATGAACAGATAACACAGGTGATAAAGGAAAAGTTTGCTGAACTGGTATCTAGGTGTCCAGATTTTGAAAGCTGTGGAAATTCTTTAGCTGCATTTGTAATGGAAAAGGCTCCTCACACAGCCATCTCCAAGACTATAAAATAAATAATAATAATAATAATAATAATAATAATAATAATAATAATAATAATAATAATAATCTTTAGAGCCTATACAGAAAGCGTTTCCTCGTCTGTCATATCCGTACCGTACCTCTTGCCTCCATCCCTTGACCATGAACCACTGCCGCCTGTCCTGACCTTACCGCCTGTCCCCGACTCCGAGTTTGCCTTACGATTTTGTACCACACTGCACCTCGGCTGCCACCACCAGCAAGTCACTTCAGGGGTAGCGACCTGGTAGGCTCCCGCCGCAGCAAGTCCATCCCGCTTTGCGGCGGGCTCTGGTGAAAACCTACTTAGAGTCCGCTCCCTGGAGTGGCTATTGCCATCGCTTGTGGTGGTCCAGTGGATCCACTACCGCTGTCCGTGACAACTTGAAGCAGTGTAATGACGTTATTCATCCCATAGTCCTGGCGACTGACAAATAACATGTCGCATGAAAGGGCTTGAGCAAAAGGCAGGTGTCACGCATGAGATGCCACTGGCCGACATTAAAATTACACAGGGGTGTATTCCTGTCCGCTTGGATCATCAATAAATCATTAATTTTCTTTCTCTGTTCATAGAGTCATTCCAACATATGGAGGGTGGAATTCCACCGTTTGGAAATGTCACATATCAGCCTATGTTGGAGGAGGCCGGTCTGCCGCTGCAGCTTAAGGAGGGTGTGCTTGGCAGTGTAAGAACGGCTGAAGTGCATGCAAAGTTTCCTGGCCATTTTTAGAATGTCTTTCAGATGGGTGTGAGACTTGAACAACCAGATTGAACATGTATGCCATGCAGGGAGCATGGCTCAGCCCTCCTCCTACGCAGCATGGGCACTATGTTCTTTCCATCGTCTGTCACAATGGTTCTAATTTTCAGTTGTCGCGGAGAAAGCCACGAATCGATGTCAACTTGCATGACCCAGAGCATTTCCTCCCGTGTGTGACTTCGTTCACCAGGGGAATACTCCTGTCCACTTGGATCATCAAAAATCATTAATGGCCTTTCTCTGTTCATCAGTTTCCCCTGTTCATAAATTTCCCACTGTTAATATATTTATTCCTGTTCATCAATTTCCCCCTGTTCATCAGTTCCTGTCTGCCCATGTACCCGACCTTTCTGCTACGTTACCTGACCTTGAATCTCCATCGCCTGCCCTGACCTGTTGACCTGACCTTTGACTATGAGTTTCGTCTAACGATCTGGTACCTCGCTGCGCCTTGGCTGCCACCGCAAGCTAGTCGCGCCAGGGGTAGCGACCTGGTAGATTCCCGCCGCAGACAGTCCATCCTGCCTTGCGGTGGGCTCTGGTGAAAACCTGGACCTACTTAGACCCCGCTGCCTGGCGTGGCCGCTACCACTGCTTGCGGTGGTCCAGAGGAGCCACTACCTGTGTCGTTAAAATGGTAGAAGGGAATGCCAAGTTTCCTGGCCAGTTCTTTGAATGGTGCAGAGTCCACCACTTGAAAAGGGAGGGACTGCAGCACCATCAACTTGGACAGGAGCATGGTCAGCTTCTGCACTTAGGGATGGCTAGACGCATACTACTGTCTCTTGGCAATCATCTCGGTGAACGACTGCTGGCACCATGAGTGCCGAGGAGCAGGAGTATCTGGACCGGTAGATGATGTAATAGACAGGGAGTTGTCTTCGGCAGAGGTGGTGAATCCTTGACTGCCTGAAATCGGAGGCGTGCCACTGGGTGCTGCTGCTGTTGGGATAGGATGGACCACCACATCTGTAACACGTATGGTGACATTGCATGATGTTGATGCAGGGCCATGGTGACAAGGTTAGGTCCCTGGTCACGTTTTACTTTCTGCCCACAGATTCTACATATAGTTATGTTCGCCTCCTCTGGTGTCTCGTCAAAAAATTGGCACACCGCCGAGTAGGTGATTTTACTACCAAAGCTCCACACTGACTGACTGTTACCGCCGCTGACCCGGTGAGCCCCTGTGCCGCTACTTTCTGGGACCTGCAAAGTGGGTGGTCTAAATCGTGGCCGTTTGGCTCCCAACCTCGCACTGCTGCCACCCTGCTGACTCCTGGCCACACTACTGACTTACGGGCTGCGCCACTGCCTTAAACGCAAGCTGCTGCTCTCTTCTCCCTATGATAAGGATGAAGCCCTTGTACAATGTTGGTCTGGGTCAGCTCATAGCATCACATGGCAAAACCACCAGTATGCTGATGACATCCAACTTTACATCTCCGGCCCAGACATTAACTCTCTACTGTCCAAGATTCCAGATTGTCTGTCGTCCAAATCCTCCTTCTTCTCCTCCTCCCCTCTCCTAAAACTTAATGTAGAGAAAACGGAATGCTTTCAGGGCCGGGACAATGAGTAGTCGAGGGTAGGCGACCACGTAGGGCGCCACTTTATCCCAGGGAGAAAAGGGGGCACAAGGAGGCATGGAATGGGCTGAATATTTTATTTGGGAGGGCACTTTATACCTTGTTTAACTAGGGCACCAGAATACCTTGTCCCAGCCTTGCTTGCTTCACCCGGCTCCCAAGTGCGATCGGCTACATAGATTAGTGTTTGCCTGTCACTGATGTCCTCCTCAATGGTGTCACTGTACAAAGCCTGACCACTCTCAACATAACCCCCAATTGCAACTCTCCTCATCACTATATGCCCGCTTCTGCAAGAAGCAGCGGATTTCTTCCCCATCTCTTTGCTGCCCACTGTCCTCAAATAGTTGGTCCTCACTGTATAGTTGCACAGAGGCCACAGCACATATTCTGTGGCTGTGGGAAGTGAACCGGACAGAGGTAGGTTGAGGACAGGTGAGGGCCCCTCACCTGCTCCCGTGCCATGCTAACTAAGGGTTGTGTCTGACAAACCCACCGACTCTTGGTTGGGGTTGTCAAATGTCATCTGGGAGAAAGTGTATGACTAGTGTGTAGTCAACACATTGCCGCTAGATGTGTTCTTTGATGCTATGGTAGGATCTTAGCCCTCATCTTGTTTTTCGGACAGCCCTCATCTTGTTTTTCGGTTTTCGGACAGAATATGAACATGCCTATGTGAAGGGGGAAGGCTTTTCTCTGCAAACCATGGAGAAAAGCCATCCCCCGGTGGCCGTGTGCATGGCACGAAAACAGTTCAAATACCAGTCGGTTAAACCGACCGGTATTTGTCCTTTTCTGTGTAAAGAGCCCCTAAACCACAGGATGTGAAAAGAAGAACAGGGTTTAAAGATCTACAGTATAAACAAAAAGTATTAGTTAATTGAGACTTGCAGCTAATTTACTTACATTTATCAGTGTAAATGGAAACTGAAAAAATGGATGGGAATTAAACATGTGAAGAAATGAAATAGAGTATTAGCAGGTTTCTGGAACACACTTAGTACTATTTGTAAGATTAAACTGAATAAATCATTGAAAATAAATGTATTCCTCTTAGAATTAGAGAAAATCCTTATACAGCTATAGCAGCAAGGACATTTTAGGTTACAGGTTTTTCAAGACTGTAGCTCTATGTACACAAAAGACATTCCCACTGAAAAAACACTGAATTTGAATGTGTCACAATTATAAAATATAGACGGATCTCATCTTTTAAAGAACACCTGGGTGTTACGCTATTATTACCATAAACTGTGAGGAGAATAAATACATTGTCATTACAATTATATTTACTTCTTTGCTTGCCTGTTTTCTAATCACATAGAAAGA